>VXBR01004348.1:400416-584943 GCA_013400215.1 Cisticola juncidis | reverse complement strand
GCGCTCTCCGCCCGTCCCGCCGCCGCTCCCGCCGCCTGGCGGGGGGACTCGGGGCGCCCCTGCCCGGAGCTCCCGGCTGCTCCCGCGGGCGGCCGGCGCGTGTGGGGCTGCGGGTGCTTAGCGGTAGATCGCCATCCTTTGGGAAGGAGCGGGGACTCACGTTTAAACACGCACACACAACCAGCACACGCTGACACCCAGGCCCCGCCGCTCCTCTCATCGTACCCGCGGCCGGCGGTGGGCTGCTCCGCTCACAAGTTGCGGGGGAGAGGAGAGACAGCGTGCCCAGAGCTTTGCACCTCACCTCCCTGTGCCTGAGGGCAGCTCCGCTCCGTGTGCTGTCCTGGAACAGCCTCACTGCTCCTGTGCTGCACAAGGTCTACGGTTGACAGCGTTTCTTGATCTTTAATATTAAGTTTGTGTGCCATCGAGGTGCAGTTGAATCTTAAATTCTTATTTTCTCAGCCTTGAGAATAAACTCGGTGGGGGACAGGGCTAACAAAATTTCACCGAGGTGCAGGTGCTGTAGTGTTACTCTGCCAGTAAGCAGCACATCGAAACTTGCGTGTTTAAACCTCGAGTTGAAATTCTAGTCTGGAATCCGGGGTTGGCAGTAGGCTGACTGAAAGGTCAAGTTCCCCAGCGTGGTTAGTGCGATAAGGTGCGAAGGGCTGGCTCCCGTCAGAAGCAGTGACCAAACCGAAGCAGTTTTGTCAGCTGTGAATTTGCTCTGCATGTGCAGCAGCCTTTCTGTGGCCGCTTCGCAGCTGCGAGCTCTTCAGGAGCCCCCGCGCTGCTCGGTGTAAGGCTCTAAAATCGCCGCCTTCGTGTGACACCTCTGAGATGATAATCTGCGGGAAAGTCAGAGGCGAAGAGCCCACCCAGTAATCCATTGCCTGCAGGATTTGGTAACTGTTGGGAGGGGGTTCTCCTGGGTTCCTCTTACCACCAGAATGATTGTGAAGTTGGTAGTGGAAGCGCTGTCCTGCAGGAAGCCGTCGAGCTCCTTTAGTGGGAGAGCAGCCGCACAACCTCTTCTATGAAAGCAGCCGTGTCGCAGAGGACAGAGCCCGCAAAAATCTCATTGTGCCGGCTCTGAAAAAGAAGGAAAATCCCATCAGTTATTATGATTTAGTGTGAAACAGGTGTGAAATTTGTTTTACGAAGAGCAATTGAAGATTTTAATTGTGTACGTTTGGTTTTATTGGGGCATAGGTTGAGGTCTGTGTATAATTTCCCCTTTGTTCTGCTTTTGTTGCTTTCATTAGTTAAAAAATGCAATACAATGAGTAAACCAGAGAATCCTTCCTCCTTCTTTGTGACATGCTGTCATGCGTAACATATACAGAGGCAATATATTTTAAGCTTTTGATATTCGGTAGTAATCCAGGAAATGTTTTAGAATGTTAAAGTGACATTTAAGACAGGAGTGTTTTTTAAATATGATCTAAGACTCTTGATTTGACAGGGGAAAAAATAAAGAGCTACTGCAAATAGTGACATAACTTTTTTTTTCCCTTTCATTTTTTTTTCTTTCTCCTGTTGCCTTAATTAAGTTTTGTCGTTAAAGACATGTCATCATTCTGAGCTGGTTTTATACATGTGAGTATCAGTAGTTCTCCTGAAGTCCCTGGAGCTATTCCAGTCTGTAAGTCTCCATGCTTACAGTATTAGGAGACTGTCATATCCTTTCCCATATTTGGTTTTATCAGACGGATGTAGTAAAGTATTTTGAATTATTAATGTCTCTGGGACTTTAGGGAGCAATTACTATGAAGAAAGCTATTAAACTTTGTCATGATTTCATACAAACAAGGAAAAGTAGAGAAAACAAAATATTCAAAGCCTTCATGACTTACAGCCCAGCTAGTTTAATTAACCTATTTTTTCTGGTTCCTGATGTAATTTATATACTGCTGTTACAATTTTTGATATTCTTAAGAAACTGATGAATAGATCTTCATTTCTGATAAAATCTTGGCGTAGGATTTAGGTCTTTCTTGGAGCACTGGTCAGTCAGTACTACTGTTTTAGAAGTGTGGTGCAGTGTGGGAGAGAGATGGGGCAAGCCAGCAGTGGTAACATAATCCTGTTTGGTCTTTATTTTTCCTTTCCTGTGTTGAGTGTGATTGTTAGAGACATTAGTAACAGTGATCAGTGATACAGATTGATCATTTTTACAAATTCTCCATTTTTAATTCTGTTGTGTATGCAAATACTAAGTAGTAATCTTATTTAAAGTACGGTATTGTGTGTGCACCATCTCCACTGGAAAGGAAGAGAGAGTGAATTTGCAAGAAATTATTTAAATCTATGGGCATTTGGCTCCACCTTCAGAGATAAGAAGGAACAAGTGACAAAGCTGTCTAGACTAAGCTGCCCTGCCTGCCTTCTCTTGGAAGTGTAACAGTGAGACTTTCTTCCCTGTGTCCTTAATGAACTGTAAAGGAAGCTTGTGTGGAGCTGATGCCTGGACCTCCATTTCTAGGTGCTTGTGTGATCAGCAGCAAAAAACTGCACATCAGTGGGACAGCCTGTGGTTAGTGTTTGTCTGTATGCTTTGCAGAAACCAGGCAGTATTTCCACATGTGAAATAGAAGTGTCCAAGGAGATAAATGGCAACCCTTTTTTTTAATGTATGATAGGTTATGGTATATATACATTGTGTGGATGGCTGAGTTTGTGTAGAGGAGTAAGTAGAATTAAAATCATAATTCAACAGGCCTTTTTTTGGTCTTCAGTTGATCCCTTAAAGCATGCTTCTCTTCTTGTGGTTTCACAGCAGAGTTTGTTTTGTTTTCCCAAGTCAGTTGTTGTAATTATTTCTTCTTTGTTCTTGAGTATTAAGAAATAATTCTGAATGTGTCCATTTTCATTTTTCTTTATAGGTTCTGCGCAGTTGACAGTTGCTGGGACGAGTATAGTAGAAAAAAATGACTGTAATGAAACTGTAGTTTTACCTTGTCTAGTGACTAATCTAGAGCTGAAAAATGAAAAGGTTATGTTTGTTACATGGAAAAAGCAAGGAGTTACATTTTTTTCTTATCGTGGAGAAACCAAGAAGTTTACTATTGATCCCGCGTTCTCGTCTGCAAGATTTTTCTCCCAAGAGGAGTTAGTCACGGGTATGGCCTCGCTGGTGCTCGACCGTAGGCAAGCAACTGATGGAAATTACAGCTGTGAAGTAATAGAATCAAACAGAGAAGGAGAAATGAAAATGGAACTTAAAAACACCACGGGTGAGTTGCCTCCTATTGTTTCAGAACCTGTTGGGAGGGAAAGCAAGCAAAATCTCAAGGGAAAGAGAAAAATAATGAACAATGTATTCCTTTAAAGTGAAATACAAAAAATGTAGCACCCAGGCCTTCTAACTTGTAAGCTGATATGGCTTATTTGGTTTAAGTTAGAGGAGAGTGGTTCCATGGGAAAGATCTGAATATATTTTTTCAATCTGTAATAATGTTTGAATGTGATTTAGGTCCCATGTAGGAAAATCTATGCTTTTGAACATATTTTTTGATTATATAGGTGCTGATATATTCAGCAGTCTCATGTTACTGTGTGACATATTTCTGATCATCTTCATGGTACTGAAATGTATACATCCATCACAGTGGCTGCAGAGATCTTTTCTTGAAAGAATTGCTTCTTGCAACCTTTAACTCTGCTGGAAAACTACAGGTAGAACTAACAGAAATTCTGTTTTAAGAACTCTAAAACTAGTGTGAAGGTAGGCAGGTTTCTAGCAAGGCTGAAAATGCTACTGCTAGATGGCAGCTTGTGGTTTTTTGGCATTAAATGCCATCTTCAAAAGATGGTGTTTAAAGTGGTGTTAAAAATGAATGAGATGCACTAAATGAATTTCTCATCTAGGGAGCTATTTTACTTTATCTTGTCAGTCCCAGCCCACGTTCTCCAGCGCCTCAGCTGTTGGATAATGGATTCTGCTCTCCATGTGTTATCTGTCTAGTGCTGTGCAGATGTGACTGTTTCACTGGACATAGGTGTGCCCTGTTTATCTGTTTGGCACGGGAGTCTTGCCTCTGGAGAGCTGCTCAGAAGCACTGAATGTGATGCAGATGTGTAGCACATGGAGCCTTACCCATGCACCCTGGAATTTTGTTTGGTTTTGCTACTAGTTTTTGCATATCACAATAAGATATATGTGAAGCTCAAACTGATGTTACTTGTGTCCTGTTGCAGACATTTGTGTAATTTTCAGTTGGGTCTAGTTGTTGAGTTAACCATATACCCTACAAAGCAGATGTGATTCTGAAATTGAGTAGGGCACAGCCACTGAAAGTGAAGATGCTAGAAAATCATTCATTTCTTAGAACACTGCAAAAACAGGGGAAGAAGTGTACACAGTTTCTGTTCCCTTCGTTCTCTTACAGCTTACTCAGACTTTTTTGACTGTTTATGCAATTCACTGTTACATTCCAGAAGAGGAAGCAAGGCTTGAGAATGTAGGAGAATCACGTCCCATTTGCAAGTTTTATTTTCTCTGTGTTTGTAATTGTGAAATTGGTATAAAGACAACAGAGCAGGAAATGGATAAAATTTTTCTGATTTCATTTTCTAGTTGTCAGTTGTGGCGATGAAACACCAGAGGAAAAATGGGGCTGGTGTAAAATTTATAGTTTTGAGGTTGCATTAGGTTTGAGAGTATATGATAGAAAATGTAAAGCATAGGTTTGAGGCGGTAGCTTAAGGAAACACAGCTGCTTGATCTCTCCCTCAGTCCTGCACAACTTTTTGTTGCTTGCTTCTCCTCAGTGTTCTAGAAAAACCCTTTAGACAATAAGCTAAGTAGTAAGTGAGTTTTCAAAAGGGTTAGTTGATAATGGAAATCCTGTACTAGTCTTCACTTGATCGTTTCTGAGTAGTGAATTCATGCTGTCACTACTGACATGTTCCACTTGATGCTTTTACAAAGATAGTCATACCAAGAGCCAGCTATCCTCCATCTCTCTTTAGAGAATTCCTGGATTCACCTAGGCAGTGTGAGCAAGATTTCTCTTCAAGTGCCCTAATCTTTGTATACAGACACAGTTTCCTGATCAGGAGAGTGCCTGTCAAGTTTGCTCGTTTTCCTTTCTTTTTCCTCTCTTCATCATCTCTTGCTGCTTTTTCTCATCTTTTCTTTTCTTCCTTGTCTTCTTCTCTTGTTTCCTTTCCCTTTTATCTCTTCACTCTTCTTTCCCCCCAGTCTGGAAGTCTCTCTTCTTAGCTTGGAACTGGCTGCCCTATATTGGCTCTCAAAACACTATTTATGGCAGGAGTTTGATTACTGTGAAGCACCAGAGTAAGGGAAGTATATTTCCAGGAGCATGCATTCAGCAGTTCCGCTTCCTTGCATGTTGCATGTCTGCACTATTGCAAGCACTTCTGTACAGGAAGCTCTTTCAGACTCCAGGACCAGAGCACACGTGGCTCTGTGTTGCACACTGGAGCCCCAGCAGATACCAGGCTTCTTGGCTGCTTTCTTCTTGTGGTGCTGGATAGCATCAGCTGGAAATGCTACAGAGGAAGTGAAGTGGTTCTCAGAGTCTGTGCTTGCAGTTACTTTCTTTAATTATTCTCAGTTGCATTGAACAGCATCGCTGAGATTTGTCTTATCTAGGGAGTGGCCACTGTGGATTGAAGTTACTGTTCAATATTAGGTGCTTTTCCAGTTTCGTGAGTGAAGCAAAAAGTCTTTCTTTAAACAGTTCAGTGAATTACTCTTGTTTAGGTGAGTTTGAAGTTAGCTGGTGTTTCTCCATTTTGTTGCCTTCAGCTTAGTGTTTGCCTGGTATTTCTTTTGTATGCACTGTATTTACTTCTGTGACCTCTTGTGGGAGGAGGGGAGAGAAGGGGAAGAGGGAAATTTGTGAACTTAAAAGCTGCCCTCGGGGTATTTAACTGGCATTGAAAATTGTGAGGTATTGATGCTTAATTACATGTTTCTGGAGCAACAGATACAATTTCTATGTATGGAAAAAATGCAACAAATATCATCTTAATGAAGATCAGAAATTTCTTTGGAAGCAAATGTGCAGGCAGAGAGGAATGGTGGCACTTAAAATGTAAGAAATGGAGACTTTGGATTCCACTGAGTGAGCCTAAATGAATATATGAGCAGAGATGCAAGAATTAACTCCATTTTCTAGTTCAGTGGAGATATTTTCAGAATTTTGTATCGGAAGGTGGCTTACAGCGTCTTAAAGCACAACTGACTGAGCAGCCTAAAGCATGTAAAATGCAGGGGAAAAAAAGTCGACGTGGATGATGTTGGGAAGACCTAAAATTACCAAGGCGATGTCTCCCTCTGGCTTAGGCTAGCTCCTGTGTTCCTTGCCACACATCCGGATCTCTTCCGGAGCCATTCAGAGTAGAACAGAATGGCTGAAGAGGCATGAGACTGGACTTCTCACGTCTCCTCTGCTTAGCCTAAATACTGCTTTTCTGATTTACAGAGGTTTGTGTAGTTCAACAAGTTCAGCAGCTTGTAGGGCCAAAAATTAGCACTAGCACATTTTCTGCTCCAGTGGAAGTTAAGACTTCCAATATGGAAAATACTGGGATTACTGGAAGTGTGGAAAAAGTAGGTTATGACACAGAAGAGCAGGGAGAAAAATACATAGGTAGAGGACATAGGTTTCTTAGCCTAATATAGTTTTTAATGCTAAATTACATATAGTATTGGGCAGTCTAGGGCATAACCTAAGAGGAATGATAAATATAAAGCAAATAGCCTCAGTTTTTGTTCTCTTCCTACTTTTTTCTTTGTTTGTTCTCTAGGATCATGGTTCCTTCTAGTGGAAAGGGCTGTCATCATATCATTGGGGTGCTTACTTGTTGTTTTGTGTACAGCTCTGTTAATTTTTATTGGTAAGTATTCACTCTTTAATTCTTTGCAGTTACTGATTGGTCCTGAAATCACTTCTGTGCACAAAGGCATCCATATAAAATGAAAGGTGGTGTTAACATCTAAAAGATGTGTGGGAATTGATCCAGATAATACACAGAGATGTGGTGTGTGTGTGAACCTTTTCTTC
Source organism: Cisticola juncidis (assembly GCA_013400215.1). Lineage (NCBI taxonomy): Eukaryota > Metazoa > Chordata > Aves > Passeriformes > Cisticolidae > Cisticola > Cisticola juncidis. Next base: position 577,903 of record VXBR01004348.1, on the reverse strand, counting down.
GCTGTTGATTCACCATGACATTATTGAATAATTCAAAAATGTTTCATTATATGGCCGTAAAATCAATAGGAGAGAAGGATGGTGTGCTCTCTTCTTAATGTAAAACTTTTCATTAGTCTTTTTGCACTTAGTTAAGCACTTTGGCTTAGTTATAATTTAACACTAACATAAGAGATTTTGTTAAGTGTTTTTAGAGGCAATACATTAATTCATAAGCATAAGACATCCTTAGACATTCTTTACACACTGTTGTCCAACATCTGTGCAATGCACAGTGTGCTTTATGGCCTGGTCATTCAGATGGTGCAATTTGTTACCTCAGTCTTTGGGATTTTTCAACCTTTTTCAATTTGTAGACTTCTAAAAAGAAATTAAAAAAATAAGCATTTCAGTTAAGAGTCAAGTCCATAAGAAATGGAAAGTAATTGCACTCAGGGTGATTTGTAATAATCACATACATACTCAGCCATCTATATGTAACTTCCTTTATCATTTTTTCATGAATCTGGAAGTGTTTATGTGACTCTTCAAAGGTCCATCCATGGTTCAAAGTTGAAAACTAATACCTGCTTTTAAAAATTATTTTATCTCTCATTTTCATATTTTATAATGGTATAGGAACCTCTGATCCATTCAGGACTTGTCATTGCCCTGCATTCATAGCAGAACTTCAGCATTTTTAGGAAAGTAATAATTTCATGCAGAAGGACTGCCATTTTATAAGAGTAATTTTGGCATGTTTGGATGTTTTTGCACCTGGGCAATTCACTGAAAAGTGCCTCTGTGGGGAAATGGGGTGTTCTGTCTCTTAACTTAAAACATATGGGTGTACTTACTGTTTGTTGGGATTTTTTTTTTGTGTTGGTGTGTTTTTTTCCTTTAATTTGTACTCTTTTAGATAACCTGGGAATCCACCAGTGACACTTTATGCCTTTAAATAGGTTGTTAAATAGGGCATGATTTTTCTGTGTAATATTTGGCAATGTATGTTTTCTTGGTTTTGTGCGTTGGGGGTGTTGTGTTGGTTTGTTTGGGGTGGCATATTTGGGATTTTTGTTTACAGGATTGCCTTTTAGGAATTAAGTTCCTTTGGGGACAGAGGTCATGTGGTGTGTCTCAGCTCCCACAGTGTCATGAAGAAGGGAACGAAACCTGGAATTTCTGAATCCCTCTCTGACACTCACCTGAGTAACAAATTCACTGTAACATTTAAATGTTAGCAGTGCATCTACCTGAATTAACCTGTACCATGTCCCAAAGTTATTCTGATAACATATCAGCTGATTGTATGGAAGGAGAAAGTAAGAATTTGACTAGAACACTGATGCCAGGTGTTGTTTTTCTGAGTAAGCCATATTAACCATATCAAACAATGAAAACAAATTAAATCATGGGAATGTATACAGTTTTAATTTTTAGGAGTTTGAGTTTCTTTATTTAGGAACAGTCTGAATCACAAATCTTTATTTAGTGTATTTTAGTGAGAGAATTTGTATGTCTAATTGTTTTCCTCTCTGTCTTTTTAAGGATTAAAATATGAAATTGAATTTCAGAAGAAAGTGTGCATTATTGTCGCACTTGTTATCTTGGTAATTGTAGCTGGTGTAGGTGCTGCTCTTTTTATCCAAGGTAAGTGATTAAAATTGCTCTCTTAAAAGAATAAGAGTGGAAGAGAATCTCTTCCATTCTGTAGTATGGAAGTTAGTACCACCTTTTAATTGCCATCTACTAATTTTTAAATTAAAAAAAAAATATACAGACTGCAGCAGAAAACAACATTGGAGTTGTCAGACCCTCAAGTGATCACAGGAAGATACAGACTCCAAATTTGTTTTCTCTCCTGCTGCCTTGGGTGAATATTAGGGACTAGAGAATGACTTCAGGCCCTTTAGTGGGATTTCTTTCTGAACCCAAGAAATTTGGTGATGCCAATGATTTATGTTTGTTGCTTTGTGCTTTAGTCCAGTTAACAATTTTGGTTTCACTGATTCCCACATAAATTTTTGCAGATGGTTATAGTGCACAGAATCAGGCTGGTCTTGGCCTAATTGTAATCCCTTCTGTGATTTTGATACCACTTCAGTATGTCATGTTTGGAATTGGTGAGTATTTCTTTACTCTCTAACATATGAATGGAAAAGAACTGAGCTCCTCCCATAATCAGAAAATGCTCTCATTTTTTATGAACAGGTGCTACAATAGCATCCTGGGCTCATCACATTTATAGTATCTTGATATAAAATATTTAGCCTGTGTTTGTTAGGCTGAGTTGCTTCACAGAAGAAGTAGGAGTTACCTGCTTGAACAGTGACATTTAGGGTAGCACATCTAAGTGATTTCTGCTCTCCCTCCCTGGGTTTAGATACTGGGTTGAATAGCTCTGAGAATACGGGTTCCATTTTTTTCTACTTGTGTTTTGTTTATAATGTTATTCATATATACTTAATTTTATGTGTGTGTATACATACAAGAGCCTTGACTTGGAGGTTTGTTATCACGTATAACTGGCTGAGCTTAGAATTTAGGAGAATCTGATTTCTAGCTTTATGCAATTATCTGTCTTTTATCTGTCAATTATCTGTCAATTATCTGTCTCTGTAGGTAAATTTTATAATTTTGTTTCTTTTTTCTCCAGTTTTTGACAGTCTGCTGCATGCAACATTGGCTCTGATAGGTTGGAAACTTCTTGGTTTTATAATTGCCGTGGTTGGTTTTGCACTGTGTGTCCCAGGTAAGCAGTTAAGTCTTCTGTGTAAGCTGTTTACTCCTGTCTACACCTGATGTTTATTTCTAACACGAAAACTTGGTGAAAATAGCATCATTACATGGAATGTTAGCTAGTAACTTCTGTAAATGTAGTTCAGAACTACTGTGCTAATTTTTTTTAATCTGGTGAAAGAAAAACAGCCTAAAGGAAGTATTACATATATCAGTTTCATGACTGCATTCTGTGAGCAGCTGCTTAAAAAAACAGCTAATTGTTTTAATTTTGCATGTTAGTTTTGGGTGACTATTACTATTATTCTTACTGAGCCTAAGGTATTTAGAAATTAAATAATAATAATTTTCTCATTGATTAAATCTTGCCAATCTCCACCTGTATGCCACTGAGCCCATGAATGTTTCAATGAATACCATTAAAACACATTAAGAAGGTAAATGTCAAAACAGTAAACTCGGAAGTGTTCTCAGGCTGTTTTAAGTGTGGTTGTGGCTGACACTCTGTTTCATCACTGACAAACTATCACTGTGGAAAAGGAGCACCAGCCAACCACCACACACAGTGATGTCCCTTATCCCTACCCCTGGCCTCCCTTTGTCCCCTCCCTGTCTTCCCCTGTGCCACCAGACAACCCCACAGCAGAGAAAAGGGTAAATTTAGGACTAGTTGTCCTTGGCAGTATATTTAGTAGGAGAATACAAATTCGTGTTCCTTGTAGGCACTTTGTGCTGCTGATTTATTGTTTTGTACAGATACTCTTCATTTTAGTCATTGATTTGGTTGGGGATTTAAGACCTATTTCTCCTTGAAGGGTTTTTTAAAGATTTGTCTAATCTGAGTGAAATGATAGCCCTTACAGTGGAGTTGTGATTTGAGTTTTATGCTTATTTTTTAATATTTACAGAAGTATTTGTAAGTTCTGTAAGTTATCATAGTAAAATAAACTGATGAGAGATTTCTAGTAAAGCATTAGTACAAGGATTTTTTTGAGGATGTTTTTATAATGCTTGTAAATGAAAAGTGTCCCTAGTTTTTTTAGGGTGTTCTCCCAGGTCATACATGGTAGTGTTACCTGTGTCTCTGGGAGTTCAGCTCAGTGATCCTGAACTGTCAGAAGAAACCAAAACTCATTCTGGTTTGAGCTGACAGATAGTTGTAATAACAATAACAGTTGTTATAAATTCTGTCATCTAATACAATTACAGTCCAGACCAGTTAGGTTTGAAGATGTAAGTTTAAACTTAAAATACAGTTAGTGAAAGAATGTTGTCAATTGCAGTGGATGACAACAGAGTCCCTAAACTAGCAGAATAGTTCAGCTAAGCAGGATAAATCAGTAAATGCCTCTGTATCACTAAAGAATGTATACAAAAAAAGAAAGATGCAGGAGTAGTTCTGGGATAGCTTTGAAAGTGAACTGAATCATGCCTGTCTTTATCAGGTTTGTTTATTTTACTAAGCAGTTATATCTGAAAGTAAGAGTTTGTGCTTTTTTGTGTCAGTTGATGCAGTTCTTTCATTGTGTTTTTCCCAGCCTGTCCTCCGTTACACGGGTCTGTTCTGATTGCTGGCTTAGCTATTATGGCTATTGCAAGTTTGTTTAGTCTGGGATACGTGTTTATTATGGGTAAGTAGCACCTAATATTCTGAATTATTTTCCTTTTAAGCAGACACAATTCATTTGAGCACAAGGTGTGATTTCACATTTTCATAGTTTTAAAAATGACTGAAAAGTTGTCTGTATGTGTTGGCTTGGTTGCATAGGGTGTGTGGGGAATCTTGAGTTACAAAATGCACAATTTATTATCATAAACTGTTTCAAGATCAACATAGCCAAGTTTCTTAAGTAAGAGTGTTTCAGTTGTAGGAGGAATGTTGCTGTTCAAGTTCTGCATTTACACAGTTGGCCAGCTGAATCTTAGAATGAAGAGAGCAAAAGGGTGTCAGGGATTCTGTAGGGTGGGTTGTAGGATGGTGGGGACAAAAGCTTACCAAAATGTGGATTTAAAGAAGCAAAAATCTGCCTGGTGATCTGCACTGGTTAGCGGCAGGTTAAAAGAAGAGCAACTGGAATGCATACCTTTCATTTTAGTGAACCCTAGTTTTCCTCCTGCTTAATTTCAAAACCCAGGAGAAAAGAATTGCAGAATGTTTCAGAAACTGATCTGCTCATCAGATCTCAAAAAGATGAAAGATTTAAACATTTGCTAAATAAACAAACCCCAGCAATGCTGTGTGATTGGAATGCTGGCACAACACAGCATAACTTTGTGTGGACTCTACAGCTTGGGTCTGAGTGACATTTGTTTCAAGCTGTGCACAAAGGCTCTTGAAACACCTTGTTGTTGTTCACCTTCTGTGGACACAGAACTGTGCAACTGAGGATGTGTTTTGTCCAGACTCAAGCTGCTGAAGTGTTTACAGTGAGTGCAGTCACAAGTCTGCACTGAACCATGCAGGCTCCCAGGCTTAATGTGTGCACACCATGTAGCGGGCACATCCAAAAATAATAGACCCCAAGACAGAGAGAATTTCCAGTAGAGAAGAAATTAAGCCAGAATGCCTAATATTTGATATCCAGGATAAATGAGGATGAGTCAAAAATACGGCATATGTGAATCAAGCTTTTAATAACAGTGAATTTATATTTTATTGACTTTGGTTTACTTGTATATACTTGTATAGCGTTGACTTGAATGCTGTGTGCTCATGGTCCACATAAATGTTGCATTTCTGGTTTGATTGTGTTGGCTGAAGAAGTCAACTGTGACCATTGGGGTAGATTCTAGCATGCCAAAGTAAGCACAATGAATAGTGAGTAGCTTAATTCACCTTTAGAGCTGAGTGCACAAGTGGGGCAATTCACACACTGTACATGAAAAGATGATTTGGTTCCTAAACAGAAAAGTGCTTAGAGGCTTTAAGAATTTTCAGATCATAAAATTAAGTACCTATGGACAGGGGAAGCTTTTATTATGTGTGTTATAACACTCTTGCAAGTTTTATCAGTAGACAATACCTTTTCCAAGGTAACAAGATGAGAGGAAATGACCTCAAGTTGTACCTGGAGGAGGCTTAGATTATGTATTAGGAAAAATTTCTTTTCTGAAAGGGTGGTCAAGCACTGAAACAGGCTGCCCAGGACATAGTGAAATCACAATCACTGGAAGTGATGTTTAGGTGTGCCCCTTGAGGACATGGTTTAGTGGGGAAGGTGATGGTGCTGCTTGGGCTGGGCTTGCTGGTTGCTTGGGCTTGATGTTCTGGGAGGTCGTCTCCAACCTTAACAATTCTATGGTTCTATGTTTTTATTTGGTTGATTGTGACATTTATTCATCTGCTTGGTCACTTTTTTGTAATTATTTTAGGTTCCAGAATGAAAGATCATCCTCGTCCGGGGGTAAGCTTAAAATTAATAAATTTGGGGTGACTAGATGGCTCAGGGGATTGTAGTGAGATACTGAACCTTTCTTCACTAGTTCGAATTCAGACCAGGTTGGTAGCAAGCAACAGTTCTGGCTGTGTAACAGATGTCTAATGTTGAGTGAGTTGGTGGTCTCCATTGTCCCTATTGAGTGTGTCTGTAGTCCTGTAATTGCCACCCTGACCTAGGGCTACTCCGACTGTTGTGCCCAAATGGAGTTTCCATTGCTGTCACTGAGATGTGGTGCAAGTTTGGCGTCCTTTTACAGTGCACTCTTCCACCTGAATATTTAAGAGCCATTTTGCTCACCTTATTAAAAAGCTTTTTCATTAACATGAGTGCAAAACGTCCAGGTGGCCTGTAAGAAAGATTTTGAAGTCTTTTTCCTATGGTCTTGGACACCAGAATCCTTTGATATCCTCTTCAGTTTCTGGCTATACAGATGGCATAGCCTTGACTGTGTTTTTTCTGATTTTGCTGTAATGCCCCCTAATTTGATGAGAACTTCTGAAAAGAAAATGCCTGTCTTTAGGTAACACAGAACAAATTGAAAAATACCTTGGGTTTTTTTAAAGAAGGTTTTTCAGTTGGTAGTTTTGAATTGTAGAATAATGATTTCCAAACCAGTAATTTTCACAGACTTACACAGTGCTTTCGAGTGATCCGTGAATGTGAACTGCCTGATTTCTGGTGTCTTCCAGAAGCAAGGAAAGAGGCACATCTGTGGAATACCAATAAAAAACTTCCCTGTCGCAGGGGGATCTGGCAAATGCTAACTCATCCCACCTCTTGGATGCCAGCCATCATTTGAGACACATTTTCACATCTCCAGTCTAGAGCCTGAGACCCAGCTGTTGAAGGAAGATGATTTCTACCAGGGCAAGCTGACTGCAGTTAGAACAAGAGATTTTTAGGGTTTTTTAATTTCCTTTGCTCTTGCTCATCTGTTTTCATTGTATGGAAGAGTATTTGAGAGGATTAGTCCTTTCTTATAAAAGGAGTATAAGTGCAGAAAATTTTTCAAAAAATAGAAGGAAAATAGGTTGAGATAATTATGTTACACATTGAGCTGAGAAGTGAATTGAAGATATGCTTCATTCAAAATGAAATCTTGCCTTTATCTAACATCCTTGTGCTTACTTGTAGAGTGGAAGCAAACAGGGCAAGAGGAGGGTGGGTTTTTTCCCTTAACTTAGTTTGGTTGTAAATCAACTTTGAACTAGAAATCAGCATGTAAAATAGCATCCTTTGATGAGAACTCTGTTCTCTTTATGAGCTGCTCTTCTCATAAGGTGGTCTTCCATGGCAGCAAGGAATTCAGAAATCAATAGCCACAGCAACACAGGAATGAACATCATGTTACTCTCTGAACTGGAGACAGGAATGAAATCAAAAGAAATTTTTAAAACTTAGACGTCATTGGAAACTTCAGAAAGTACAAATACGTTCTTTGCAGCTGCAGATAGCTGAGGGCTAGATATAGAGGAATTCAAGTGATATAATTTGTGTCCATGAAGTTATGGTAACACCTCAAGTTTTAACTTTAATGTTTTTCAGATTCTGTGCTGCCTAGGGGTGTAGTTCTGAGCCTCATATTAAATGCTAGTCAGCTCTCTTCACAGAGTAGGTAGGCAAAACAATCTTTTCATGCTGAAGACCAAGGACAACAGTTACAACTTTCAGGCCCAAAAGCATAAACAACGGTGGACTGAAGGGAGAAAACAAGAAGGATGGGACTTCATAATCTGAAGCTGTAACTGGACAATTAAATCCAATATGCAAATGGAACAAAACTTACAAAAGAGTGTGACCCTGTGACCAGTCGTCCGTTTTGTGACCATTTTAAGTCCAGCTTGGGTGTAGCCCTGGCCAGGCTCTTGTGCTGCCCAAGATTGATCCTTAAAGACCTTTCAATAAATATCTACTTTAATCTCTAGCTCTGTCCAGTCTCTGTTCCAAGTCTGCCTTGCCAAGGCATCAATGGCTGTTAGGAAATTATGCTGCTTGTTTCCATCATGGGCTGTTCAGCCTATATTGCTGTGCTTTGAGGCGATAAATAGGTATGAAGTAATTTTAAGAATACACTTTGATTCTGTGTCATCTAAAGACCGTGGAAAACTTAATATTGGTGAAGGGCATAATTTTGACACTGGGGCGCACTTGAAAAATGAGATTTTCCTGATTCGGAGGGCAAAAAGTTCTGTATTTTGAAATCTGCCATCTTAACCAAATACTGATCCTATTTTTAGCATTTCTGTAGGTTGCATGTGTTGTTTCTGATTGTCTACCAGATTAAATGCAAAACTGTCATGTATTTCTTTTTGAGGAGATTCCACTTGATTTGCTTGGCTACTAATTTTCTTTTCTTTTTTAGTCCTGCTGCTTTGTTACTAACCATTGATCAAATGACAGAAACAATCAGTTAGGTTTTAGAGCTTAAAAGTAATATCTGCATGGCTTCCGCTGCCACCTAGGGGTATTTCATCTGGGTAAACATCACAGTAAGGGAAAACAACCTGGAGAATGCAGCTATTTACTGATTTTTTTTTTTAGACCTTTAGTCATTAATTTGATTAACATTAAGCTTTCTTCGTTTTTGTAGAATCACTACTTACTGTATATGTCAATTAGAGTAATTTAACTGTGGCCAGCCAGAAGTAAACATGAAGGCTTTTTATACATATATATATTTTTAAATGTTTTGCAGAAAGCTGTAGAAGAACCACTAAATGGTAGGTGATATTTAAGGTTTATCTTCTCATTAAGGGATTAATTATGGATAAAGATGATTCTAATTCCCAATACCACAATACTAAGATGGCAGATAAGTGTGGCAACTTGTGTGGCTCTATGAGTCAGCAAGAGTTGGATTTCTCAATTAAATGTTGCCTGTAGCTCCAGATTCCCTATTTCATGCCACTGTGCTTGCTAGCCAGAGGCACTCTTGGACTGTTTTAGGACAAAGCTAGTATCTCATGATATTATGTCCACCCTCTTTGCTTTGCAAAATGTCCACCTTTTAAGGGAAGAAGAGGGACTGGTATTGAAAATGGATGTTAATTCTTCATAAAGATTTATTTAGGTGAAATACTTAATGATCACAGCAAATTCTATCCTCGCAACTCTATTTGCATATTTCCTTGGGCTGGGAAACTCTGATCACACTTAGGGTGAGGGAAGTTTACAGTGATGAGATTGATTTTCTTTTCGCTATTGCATTCACTAATTGACATGCTGAGTAATAGCAAGTTCTAACCTGAATTCTAAAATGAAGCTGAATTCTAAAATTAACCTGAATTTTAGAGTTAACCTGAATATTACCTGTGAAGCATTTATTTCTGTTTCACTCATTACTAACCCTTTTTTTTTGACTTTCAAAGATGCAAAAGGAGTGATGTTAGAATGATGGTAAGTCTAACAGATATTTGTTTTAATGGCTAAGCATTTGAGAGTTTTGATGTTTAGAGTTAGCCAGTGCTAATTCAGTGAAACTTGGAGGACAGGTTTCAGGGCAGGTGCTGTTTTTTCAAATTATATTTAATTGAAAAGTACAAATACATGTCTCCTATATCAAACATAGGGGAAGAGTGTGTATTCCTAAACAGTGAAGAGGAAGAGTCAGTGAGAGAAATGTGCAATAGTATGGTTCTGATCAAATGGGGAAAGTCAAATAGCTTTATGTTTCCTTTATGCTCCTATAGTATTTAAGGTGAATGGAATGTTTCCTTGGTGATGGATTGTGTATTTGGTTGGTGTTTTTTGGGGTGGTTTATGTTTTTGTTTTATTGTTGTTGATATAACTAAGCTTTCTCTCTGCACTTGATTGGTGGTCACTGTTGGAATTTCACAGGAAGGTGGTTTAAAATTAACTTCCTCTCCCCCTCTTTAGGTGTTACTTGAATTCTGTGGATTTTGTTAGATTGTATTCCAATCAGATTTCACTCAATTTATTATTTTTCAGATAGCTCTCATTGAAGAGCTTAAATTTTAGGCAAGATGATAAGATTTGAAAATGAAAATACTGTTACTGAGTCTTTTCTGTTCAGCAGCTGTACTTTTCATGGGAATAGGATAAAAAAGCACTTGTTGATGCCATTGGTACTTATGTTTCTCCTGAACACTGACTAAGCTTGTTATGAGGTATCACTAGAGCCTGAGCCCAGTACTCCTGCATTCAATTACAATATTTTGCTACTTGGGATAAAGAGTAAGGTCACTCCAAATCTGTTAGCTCACTTGAAATACTTTTATATCATGCCATTTCTAGGAGGCATGGATTGACAATGAGCAAATAAATGAGGTACTAGTTAGCTCTTACTGGAAAAAGGTGTATGAGTTTTAAAAAGACTTCCTTACAAATACCGTGTGCTGTTCAATTTGTGTTACTTATGAGTACTACATTTGGTTCATCCAAATATCCCACATAATTATTTTCTAAACCAACAGGAATACAATCACCTGTGCAGTACAAAGGACAAATGCATTGCTATCTCATAAACACATTGATAAATGTATACCAGTTAGTGTAATCTGATCTGGATGGAGTGGAAGGCAGGGTCTGTCCAGAACTGGCTGCTGCTTGTTCTTGACAGAGTTGAGACCAGGAAACATCTAGGTGTTTGCCAGTCTCTTGCATTCAAACCAAACCAGAGGGGAGATCAGGATGGGCTCTCTGCAGTTACCTCATCCTGCTGAAGAACAAGGCAGAGTTTTGCTTGGAGATCCAGTTTGAAATAAGTTGCCCGTTTTTTCTTGTGTCTCATTTAGGTTATGAAAACCAACCTTCTAGTGCCGAGGTAGAGCTTCCAAAAGCCAGAAATTGTCAATTATCCATTTAATTTTAGGGTAGAGCTAGAAGCCTGTGTGCTTTTTCTGCTCTGAAAGATGGCTCCTAACCAGTGACAGAAGGTTTTACAGATGGAAGGCAAATGCTCTGACTCACACGCTGGAGGCAGTAACCTTTTGAGCTCTACCTGCTTCTATGTTAACCTTCCCTGGAAAATCCACACGCAGACTGAAGCAGGGATGAATCAGATACTGGAGCTGACTAGCTTACAAAATAGCAGGTGAAAGTAAACTAGCATTAGAGTTTATGGACAGGGTGGGTCAGACAGCTGAGCCTGTGAGCCACTTCAGTTTATTCAAATTCACAAGTGAAAGCTCCGAGACAGTGTCCACCTTTCTTTTGTGGAGAGGCTGAAACATCACCTGCTGTTAGTAACACCTTTTTCCACTATGTGAATGCTAAATGTGCTTTCAGTTTTGAAATGAAGAAAAACAAACCTATAAGCTGTGACTTGTATAGAGAGTGCAAAACATTGCTGTTCTTCCCAAACAATATTTCTTTTTCTTCCTCTTTCAATTCCCAGAACTGCAGAGCTATGTGATGCGTATATAAAAAGTACACCATTGTTGATACACCGTGGCCTTGAAGATGCACTACTTAATGAGAAGAAATTCAGGAATCAAGTTGTTCTGCATGTGTGGCAAAAGTGCTTTTGATATAAATGACATAATTTTGTAGTCACAGCAGCTGTAGCAAGGAACATGTGTGTTTGCCCACATGTGATCTTTATTTTCTTTTGTTATGGTGTATATGGGATGGATGAGAATGAGAATATGAAAAGCACTTATTTGCCCGGTACAGAGTCTCCCTGCAGTAATCCTTAGTGGTATTATTTTCAAAAACTGTCATTAATTACTGCTTTGATAATGGGCCTGCTGAGCCCAGAGATTGCAATACCATTTAGACTATTGTTTTCTTTATTTGTGTGCATGGACAAAGTATGGTTTATGTGTACGATACAAGCAGGAAGTAGAGATTGTACAAATACATCTTTTCTGACATTCAGCAAAATTTTATACAAAAAAAAAGTTACACACAAAGTTGCATAAGTACAAACTTTACTCCCAGCTCTCCTGAAATTATTAACAGAGTTCTAATTCTGTGAGACATTAGTATTCCTCTCTGTGGACAGTAGTCGTGTGTGCTCTGGTGGCTGGTACTTTTGTCCAGTGAGAGGGCTCCCCGTGCCTCCTCTGTATCCTTTGATGAGAAACTGCTCAGCTGTTGGAGCCTAATTCAGCACTGGAATTACAGAGCACAGGAGCTGGTAATCTTAATGCTGAATGTGGTTCTTGTGTGTGTTCATGTTGTGCAGTGTGTGGAACTTGAAGCAATTTCAGGCTTTCTTAACTCAGTGAATTTGTGAAAGTCGTGGATGCTTCATTAAAATAGGAGTTGTCCTATTTGGTGTATTTTTGACAGAGTTTAAAACGTTGTTTTCTTGAATGGAAAAGAGTTATATAATTTCTGGCACAGGTTTGTGTTGTTGCCATTACATCACCAATACATAAAGTAAGAGGAGCTGATGAGGAGTGAGGAAGCTCAGTTTCTGTATATATCTAATGGTATGGTTAAAAATCAGTTTACTAGGACTTGCACATTCCATGAGATTCTGCTATGTTTTACAGCTGTTTTGAGAGTTGTTCCAATACAGTGGGCTGCTCTTGGACTTTGTTGTATGCTTTGTAGAAATCTTGACACTGTTTCCTGTTTGTACTAAGGTACTGTATTTCAATGGCACACACGATTTTCTCCTTCTAACAATTTCAAACTTGGTTTGGAAAGCTGTTGCCAGTCAGTCATGTAATAAAATCCTTGTTTTTAAAGATCCTGAGTAGTTTGGCACTTCTCAGAGTTGAATGTTACAAAACAAGGTTCATATCCATGTTGTGGGTGCAGTTTGCAGGGATTTGGGTCTCTACACTTTGATCTCTGAGTCGCATTAAGAATTCAACAAAGCAAAATTGAGGTGTCTGATTTTACAGTGGGTGCTCTCATAATTGTCCCTCTTTGCCAAGGCTGCAGGATTGAGCCATGGGCCAGCCCTCGGTGGGATCAGTGGAACTGGACACAGGGAAGAGGGTCACCCTTGGGATAAAATATGGGAGAAGCATGTAGGGCTCACACTTACTGTCCTGCTTTGCCAGTGGGAGTGTTCACGTTAGGTTGGAGCTCTTACATGTGAATCTTTTGCTGCAGGTTTTTCCATAATCTCAGTGATAACTAACTGATGGGAGATGGGAGATGATTCTCCATTACAATTCAGTATAAAAATTTTTCTTAGTACTGTGCAGTGCTCCCTGTTTATAACTAGAGATTCCCTCTGGCCAGTTGAAAGTCTTAGCAGCAGAGGAATAAAAAACCAAATCGACTGGAATTGTGTTGAGTTATTCTGCCTTATAAAAAGTTATGTTTAATAGCTTTATGTTAATTTCTGTGAAGCAAACTGCAACAGAACCCCGCTGTGTCACCGTGGGATCAGGCCGAGCTGTTCTAGGAGGTGTCGAAACACGAGGAGCTCAGTGGCTGTCCATTGGCTGCAGAATTGTGGCCCCAGAAATGGGAGAACCCCACCATCCTGTTGCATTAAGGGCTGGATTTCTTGTAGGTGGGAATTTAAAAGGGAGAGTTTAAAAAGTCATTGGTACACCCAGCCAGCCCTTTCCCACCAGTAATTTAAACCAAAGTTGTTCATAACTGTATGCTTTCATTTGTGTGTGTACATATGTGTGTATATATAAATATATAGACATTTTAAATATCTATAGATCTATAGTCTTTACCCAAGAAACTGTTTTTATTTATGAAACATGAAATGATTTTGTAAATATTGTGCTAATATACTTAAAAAATAAAGTCATTTTAAGTTGTTTTTGTGGGAGATTTTCTTGTTGTTAGCACATTGTAGCTGCTTCCATAAATTCATAGTCATAGCTGCTCTTCTCCGTCTTTATGTATTACTTAACTGGGTCTGCAGGAATGTTCTCAGTGTTACATAGGCTGCTGCAGATGATTTTGGGTGGATTTCTCCTTTAAAAGGTCATCCAGATGGTGAAGTGAGTGTGTAGGCTGCCCTGTAATAACTTCAGTTGCACTTCCCAACATCAGCCATCAAATGTCGCCCGAGTGTGCCGTGGGAGGAAATGAGGAGCACCAAGCTGCTGCTGCCCCTGTAACTTCAGAAACAGCAGAGCAGCACCTCTGTCCAGTCTGTCTTTGCAGCCCTGGAATGGTATTTCTGTAAGAAGAGGATCCCTTGTGTTACTGCTAAAGCACTGCTGGGTAAGTTCTGGATTTCCTGACATTGTCTTTAATGTTGGTTTGACTGCGGTGAAAGGAACTGCACGTCCTGCCTGGTAGGCTTTCCACTCACATCCTCTTCAGTGGAGCTGAGCTGATGGGAACAGTGGAAATTATTGGCAATTCTCCTGTTCATTCAAGATGACTTCAGCTGTGGCTGTTGAACTTCAGTGTCTCTTACGAAATGTTTTGTGGCTTCCCTAGACACGATTTCCTCTCTAAAGGAGCCATGAACCACAATTTGAGCTACTTAAATGGAATTTTAACAGTTCTAGAATTTTCTGGGCAGGAACCCTACTGCAGAGTGAACTGCAAGCTCAGGAATACTGTGTACTATCACTTTGGGATGAGAGGAATGGTGCTAATCTAAATGTGTGCGACTGGAGAATATCTCAACTCAGTACCATCTGCAATGCCCAGTACCTGTGATCCAGACTGCTCCAGTCAGTACGACCAGAAAAACCAACCTAAACCTGAACTTCCAGTCCAGAAGCCTTTTGAAACACTTGATCAGACTTCCATAATTCAGCAGTTGCTACCGAGTTACCTGCCAAAGAGTAGAACTGGCTCATTTCCAGTTTGCAGAAGAACTTTTATTTCTTTCCTGTGGAAAATAATTCTTTTGTGCTCTAGTGCTCTGTGCCTTTGTGTCATAGATTCAGCCAGTACTGTCTTGGACTTCAGTATCTCTTGCTTCCTGTATCCTCCAGGACTCTTGCAAAGTTTTCACAATGAAAAAGTGTGAGCTGGACTTCCTTGGTTTCCTTGTTGGTTCCCTACTGTGCCTGTGGCAGCGGGGTAGGGCAAGGACTACTCATGAAGTTCAAGAAAAGGACAGAACCAGACCATTTTTCAAAGAAATGATGACTTGGCAAGAAACTCTAATACACAAATGTAAATAGCACGGAGACAAGGATCATCTGCTTTGGGGGAGGAAAACTGCAGCACTGAAACAAGTTTTAGTTTCCTTCTGTTCTTTTGCTTGCTTGTTTTTAAAGACTACAGAAAGGAGGCTTTTGACATTACTGGGCTGGAGAGTGGGTGCTGTGAAGGGAAGAGAGAGTCTGCCATGAATACAGGTTTGGTGGGAGAATTAAAGAGCATAGGAACTGCAAGTTTGCCGCAAGAGTGTGAACAGTTTGTCCTAACATCGCTAAAATTGGTACTTTTGGACCCTCCAGAGTTACGGAACTATTTCTGTTTCTTCACTGAAAGGGTTGTCAAGCCTTGGAACAGGCTCCCCAGGGAAGTGGCAGAGTCATTAGATATGGCACTCAGCCATAAAGTTGTGTTGACTGGGTGGTGTTCAATTAAAAGTTGGCCTTGATGATCTTGGAGGTTTTTTCTGACCTTAATAATTCCATGGTTCTGTACAGTGCTGCTGTCTGCATGTGACCAAGCAGCTGAGCACGTGCAGGTCCTTGGGGATGTGCAGTTGTCTCATGAAGTCAGACTCTACCTCCACACCTCAGTGATGTCCCCTGGGCACAGCAACTGCTGGGTGCAGAGTAAGGTCTGGCACATCTTCAACTTGAATTAAAGTACTGAATTTTACTGTCATTCACAATTTATGTACCTGCAGATAGTGAAACATTTTGAAACTGCTCTAGTAATTAGTCTGTCCCCTTTCCTACCCCATCCCACATGCCCTCAGCCTTTCTTTTAAGGCTGCACAGTAGGTGGGTGCAGGTTAAACTTGGAATGCTTACCAGACCTGTGGAAAAATGGAGACAACGTTTTTCAGAACTTGAGGATACTTGTATTTAGTTGCATTCATTTAACTTTCCATTTTGTCTTCCATAAGTGCTGCAGGAATTGCTTTTAGAGCAAGAACATTTGGTTGTATTTTGGGCAATAGGGCTTTTTGGGGTTACTTTTCTTTTTTTTTTTTTTTTTCCTTCTTTTCTGTGTAAGAAAGCAGTATTCTTTAACAGACCAGTATATGGGAAAGAGGAAAAAAACCCCAAAACCAATAAATCACTGGAAATTCACTGTCCTGTTAACCAGAAGGTTCATCCAAGAACAAACTGAAGTTCAGACAGCAGTAAGGAGAAAAGGGATCTTTAAGATCTATTCATTGCAATTAATTTCATCTAAGTTTGAGCATAGCCAGTTAAGTTATTTTCACTGAAGAAGAAGGTGATTAGGGTTCTCAGATATTTCATACTAGTTCAGCTCAGTGAAAAAGAAAATCCACCTGTTGAAGTGGAAGTAAAGGCACTGTGTTGTGGGCAGAACTCTGCAGGTATGGGAATCAGCCTAGGTAGAATGGAAGCTTTTGATCTCATTTGACACTCATTTGAGAATTTAGGGATTGTAATAAAAATATACGAATTGTAATTAAAAGAGCCCAGCGTGGAAATAGATGCCTTTGTATCCTGCACTGTAATTACAAAACAGGTTTTCAGAAACAATCCCTCTGTAGCTGGAATTGCAGCTAAGAATGAAAATGCTGCACCAGGCTTTGATGGAGCCAGGCACTTACTGTTCTAGGAAGTCTGGGGTTTTGGCTGGCACAGATAAACAGGTACCACTTTAGGAACCTAAAATGTCCTCCCTTACCTGGTCTGTAGGTAGGAAAAAGGTTACTTTTTGATAGACTGAGCAAGCTGAAAACTATGGTGATGTTGTTTAATGTGACAATCTAAAGAAGTGTGGGTTAAAAAAGTGGTGATATGGAAGAGGGCAGTTGTTTTTTCTTTACCCCTTACCTGCCCTGTCCTCTGATGCTGTGACCACTGGAGAATCTCATCCCAGCAGAACATTGGGCAGGAGGCACTGGGTCCTTGCTGTCTTTGCCTCCTGTTTGACCCTGGGTGCCTCCTCCACTGCTCCCATAGCTGTTTCTCCAAGGATGCAGGGAGAGGGGGACATACAGCTCCTCTCGTGCCTGCACAGGGGGAAAGAGGCTTCTTCCACCAAGGGATGAGTGAGTGGGCTCAGCAGAGCCTTGGAGCAGGGTATTAGGTGTGGCACCTACCATCTTTATAGCTCTGTTTATTTAACAAAGGTGGTGCCTTGATAATACCCTGACCCTGTTAGGTTGCCCTTCATGCTGCCCTTTTTTCCTCATACCAGTTCTGTGGGAATGATATAAACCAGATAGTAACGGGCAATTGGGGAATGAAGTCACCATTCCTGAACCATGAAGTGGCTGTTGGCATTTGCAGTGGCAGTACACCAGAACACCAAAGCATAAACAGCTTTAAATGTCTTACTGAGCAGGAGATAAAGCTGGTTACAATGTCAATGAGGAAGCACAATTAATGTGGGGTAAAATACGTCATGACTCTGGCAGCCACAGGGAAGGTGACAGAGCACAAGGTGGTTCCTGTCCCCCAAGGCCAGCTAAAGGGGCTACATCTGTTTCACTGGTGACAGTATGAGCTCTTGACATGCTCTGTGGGTGAATTAATAGCACAGTGCATGTCAAAGGCAAGGAGGGAAAAGATGCTAAAACAAAACAAATGGCACAAGAGAAATGCCCTGTGCTGGAAGGTACAAGTCACTACTTGTTTGTTTACCCACCACAGAACATAGCCCATTTACTCTGTGCACTTGGTGAGGGACTGGTTCATGCTCTGAGCCTACTTTTAATCCAGAGTCCAGCCTCGGGCTGGGACACCTGAACAAAACAACCTCAGTGCATTGCTGGACCTGCCAGGCCAAGGGCTGGGGAGCAGCAAAGGAAAAGTGCTGGGAGCTCACAAGGCTTTGGAGAGAAGAGCAGGGACTGGCAAAAGGGAGGAGGAGGGAGAGGCTCCAGCAGTATTTTCTCCATGCCAGACTGGTGGTGGGGAGGTCACAGCAGCAGCTGTAGTGGTACAGTTCACCAAACTATGGGCAAGGCCTTCCCTTGCCTTCATGCTGCTCCCACACCTTTAACTTCCCTGGCACTGTTCCAGCAAGGCACACCTTTGGCAGGTGAGAGAAACCCCTGTGTTCCCTGGATGCTTAACCCCTGTGGTGTGCCATCACCAGCTCAGCTCAGGTTGGTTTCAGCCCTCCTGAAGAGGAAAAACGAGACCACGTGTTTTGTGGAGTTGCTTCTTAGTATAAATGCCTTCATTTAGAAAGTGATCACCTCCTTCCACGGAGTGACAGCCCAAGTGAGGCAGGGCCCATTGCAAGGCTTGTGCTTCACTTGAATCCTGTGGAACTGGGGAGATGTTAAACCCACAAGACAAAGGGGGAGTGTCCAAACTGCAAGCTCTGGAAGCATTGCCCTAGGATGGTCACACCAGTTTGAAGACCTGTGAACCTTTTGCTGGAATAGTTCCTAAAGGAAGCTACTTTGTGGATTTATAGGTAACTTTGCCAGCCCAGTCAATCTGTGGCTAAATTTTATTTTTTAGGAAAGCAAATGCACATGTGTTTGCTGGTGTAAGCATGTCTTAAGCATAACATTCCTCAACATGGTGATCTCCCAGGTCTGAAAAGAAACCCAGTGAAAGAGCAGCTTTGCCAAGGGAAAGACTCTAAAGCCATCCATGTACGTGACAATCATACCTCTCTGGACTCCAAGCAACCCCAGGTGCTCAAGTTCCTTCAGTGCTAAAGAGGAGCTGATGACATTTGGACGTCCTTGAGGTCTGCATCACCTGGTGTCTGTCTGTCTGGAGAGAATATCAACGCTCTGAGACCACCTCCTACTGTCTGCATTCCTGAAGGTGTTCTGGTGACCCCAAAGGAAGCAAAACCCAGCAAAGGACTAAAGATGAGAGGAGGGCTGAGTGTTGTCATTGCAGAGGCACAAGGGGCATGGAGGGTGGCAGGGAGCTGAGCTGCAGGTCCTTCACCTTATTCATGGCTCTGCACCCCTGCCACAACAGGGATCTTACCAAAGTATAATAATGGCCTGCCTGATGCAGTACAAAGCAGCTTTTTGCTACAGCACCAAGGACCTGTCTATAGTACTGGATCACACTTCCCTTGTCTGATTATACCAAAGTGGCCTTTTAACTCTGGTGCATGATCAGGTCACCCAGAATAAATAAACAAGACCAGTGGGAGGGGTGGGGAAGGCATCTACTTTGAACGTACTGCCACTGGGTCATGTGGGTGGTTCAAGGCCAGTGCTCATTCCAGGCTTCTCAGTCCAAGAGAACACCTGGCAAAAAGAGGCAGTCCCTCCTCCTGGGTCTGCAGCGTTAATCATTGTAGATTTCTCTCCATTCTAGCTTAAAATAGCTGGAGGGGAGGGATTGCTTTCCCCACTTCCCATGGGTGCCCCTGCACACAATCTTGAGCCTCCAAAGGGTGGCTGGTGGATCAGGTTCCTGGCTTAGATGTTGTTCCATCACTTCTAACCCTTATCCAGAGCAGCTCAGCCAAGCTGGCTGGATTCTGTGAGGTGCAGCCTCTGAGAAGCTGGTTCAAGCACCCCAGACTCCCTCAAGACAGCACAAATACAAGGTTTCATTTGGGTTTGATTTAATAGCAGGCTGGCCTCTGTTAGTAGCACAGGAGTGAACTGAAACTGCTCAGGAAGATACAGCCTGTGCCAATAGAGGCAAAAGGTTATTTGCCTTTGTGGTAAAGGCAAATAAAAATAAAGAAAAAAACCCCATAACTGCTTTTAGTGCAAGATGTTTGACAGATATGACAAGAAATGTAGGTAAGAAATGTAGAATCTTCTGTAGTCTCTTCCAGTGGTACAGTTCCAGACATGTTCTGATTTTGGGATCAGTTACTGTTGTTGAGTCTGAAGGGAATTGTGGAGACACAGAAAGTCACAAGTCAGATGGAGCAAAAGGAGAAAAAAGGGATGTGCCAATGGAGGGAGCCTTCAGGCCACAGCTGGGTTTTTGGAGCTGTGACTTTGTTTCAGAGCATCCAGGGGAGCCCAGGATAAAAATGACCCTAAGTCCAGGAAAACATGGCCTTGGAGGAAGGACTGGAACTAACAAGTTAATTAAAAAAAAAAAAAAATTCTGTGGCATGGCGTGACAACACGAGGAATGAAAGATACGAGAGTCATGTCCCCAGACCTGCAGCAGAGCAGACAAAAAGCTGACTCTGCACAGGGATGGAGACAGACCAGACACTTTCAAAGCTCCTTTTGCCGATGCCCATGTTAATGTTTTAACAACTCAGAAGGAGAAACTAAGGAAAAATTTTCCACTGCAGCAGTTCCTTCGCATCCTGCCTGCACAGGGAGCTGCTGCCATGAGCAGTGCTCAGAGCACACAGTGAGGGGCCAGAGCAGGAGGCTGGGATGGACTGAGCTCCTCAAACAACAGAGCAGCGCAGCAGAAGGGCCCCCAGATGTGCCCACCTCTGGTGACACAGGACTGGAGCTGCCCTGACAGACCTCTCCATTCTGCAGTGCCACTCTGCAACCCTGTGGCTGTACCTCAGCCTGCAGGAGTCAGAGACATCTGTAGGAATGGTAATCACACTGCCAGGATGTCTCAGGGTTGCTGTTCCCTGGGAGTCTCCTCGGGGTTGCTGTTCCCTGAGGTAGTAAGATTTTTCATCTTCTCTTGGCCCTGAGTGTTTCACACCGAAGGTAGAGACAACAGGTCTGCCAGTGCATGTTTCTAAGGCTGTTTATTCTTCATTATCTCTCAGTTCTTTCTCAGCTCTGCCAGGCCTCCCTGGCAGGGTACATTATCTCATGAGGTTCTTTCTCAGCTTTACAAGGCGTCCCCAGCAGAGCAGGGCACGTGGCGGACTGGGCAGATCAGAGGGTCCCAGACCTTATGTACAGCACCCCTGACACAACCACTGTCCAAAATGTACTTTTTATTTACAAAATTTTACCAATGCCCACTACCTATGCTAACATGTCATTTCTACTCTAAACCAATCCTCGTAATACAACTCAGCAGAAAATGGGGGAAAAGAACAAGAACAAGGAGGACAGGACCACTCCCCAATTCCTCCATCTTGCCTCTTCAATCCCATATACTAAAAATCCTAGATTCTACATTTACACTCTGTGATAAACTAAATACTACTTATTTTGAATTATCTCAGCTTGTGATTCTTCATACAATGTGGGCATTCACTCCCATGGACAGAGATCAAAGGCAGTGTCCTCCTGGGCTCTGTGTGAGGCTGGCTGACCCCCTTGTACAGATCCCAGACCCCCTTGTACAGATCCCAGACCCCCCTGTCCAGTCTCCAAACCCTCTAGGGTGGCCAGAGGGATGTCCTGGACTCTGACAAGGATGCATGTTGCTGTTCTGGGAGCGACACTGCAGGAAAAATCCCTTCTCAAGATGGGACAGACATGACTACAGATATGACTGAAACAAAGTTTCATGGAAAGGGAAAAAAAACCAACCCCCTTGTATTCCTGAGATGGGCAAGGTGTGCTTTTGGCTAGAAGAAGACTGGGGACTTGAGAACCCATGCCTGAGGCCAGATAGGGTTCTGGGTCATGAGAGTTCATGAGGACAGTGGTTCGTGTCTCCTTTTCTTTGGTACAGCCTGCAGTTCACAAAAATGCTGTTGCTTCCTGGGAAGCTCTGAAAATCTGTATGTGTATGTGCCAAAAAGGCTGACAGCCATCCTGTGAGGAGGAGGATGGTCAGCATTACATTTTAATGACCAGTCCATGCATTTGGGAGAGCAGAGCCCACCTTGCCTCCAGAGGCTGTTTGTCTTGAATGCTCTTCAAAGTGGCATAAATTCTCTTAATGCAGAGGATTGTATCTACTAAGTAAAGCTAGAAGAGAGCAATTGGTGGAAAATGTAATGAATATTCATAAAGACCCATTAAAAACGGTCATTAGTGGTTTAATTCTCCCTTAGTGAGTGTGGTTGTTGGATCCATGCTTTGTTTTGATTCAGATGGTATCTGCATCAGAGTGAATCATCTGAACAGAAGCCCTGAGCTTTTGAAATATTGCCATTTCTTTAGGGAAGCAGAAAAATAGAGCCAAAATTTAAATTCAGATTATTAAAATGAGCAGTTTAAAAACACCTGCATAAAAGTTCTCATTTATTTTAACTTATTAAAGCAAAAAATGCTGAGTAACAAATCAGTCCCCGATCTGTTCCACACTCCATCCTTGCACATAGGCACTACCAAACTGGTGCTAGACTGGAGAAGTGATCCAGATAAACCTTTTAAAATTTTAAATGGGGCATGTGAGTGCTTTTTTTGCCCCCTCTATGTTTCCTAGAGAGGCTGTGCACCACGCTGTGTCATTTTTCCTAAACGGCAAACCACAGTTCTTTTACAGCTGGCTTGTAGCAGGGGGAGTGTTTTGTCTGAGTCACCAGAGCCATCTGGTCTAGGCAAATATTTTAGTGAATGATCTCTCTCTCTTACTTAGACTGCTTTTATTCTTCTATTTATGTGAAGACAGGGCCAGGGTGGTCTCTCACTGACTTGCTCACCCTCCCTCCACGAGCTGGCATTAGACCATGGCCTCACCCAGCTTCAACACCACCAAACATGACAACGTCTGTGGGCAGATTTTCAAGCTGTGCTTGAACTATGAATTAAAGTTTTAAAATAAATGGGTTTTTGCTTCCTGGGCATTTGCAAACAATTCTCTTCTGTTCCCTGCAGATTGATTGCTCAGAGTGTAAGTACATCATGTGGGGGTGGGGGTTTCTCAAAACATTGACTTTTGTGTGCTTCCTGCAGCACTTGGGTATCGCTCCAGGTTCACAACTAGTGTTTGCTTGAAACAGCAAGTTCCTTCCCTCTCTGCAAGGGGGCTTGGGTGTCTTCAGCTTTATCTCCTTCCCTTGGCTCTCAAATGATGTTTGCTGGTGCTGGTTCATGGTGGTGTTAGACACCAGGTCTTCTACCATTCTCACACAACAGGTACTTGATGTGATATAAATATTTGATCCGATAAAACCTTCCTGGGAGGCAGCACAAGAAAACCATCGAGCAGTTAGAAATAACATTTCTTCTGAACAGCAATAGACTGGCTGCTGGAAAAGCAGCTGTTCCAGGGACTGCTGCATTTCTGGAGCTGGCAGTGCTGGAGACCCCCTGGGCACTAATGCTGTGTGGATGCAGCAGGAAAAGAGAGCCCAAACTTGCAGCTGAAGACCCCACAGTGACATGGAGACCCCACTGCTGCTGGGTTTGCTCAGCCCTTGTGAGCTGAGCACACAGACCCAGCCAGGTTCTCTCTCCCTGCTTGCACACCAGCCCCAGCACACGGAGATGGAGGCCCTGAGAAGGGGGCAGAGAAAACGCTGCTTTTATTTTCATGGGCCTGTGTCTGCCCTGGGTTTTATGGCTCCTCAAAGCCAGCTCTGCACACAGGGCTTTGGCTTCCCCTTTCTGCAGCACAGCCTGCACTTGAAACTGAGATGTGTGCATGTGTGCACCTGCTGAGGGGTGGGAAGGTTTCAACTGTGCTTGTGCTCCTTTGCACCCATGGATGACTGACACTGCTCTGGGGGCCCTGTGGCCCTCCTGGACAGGCCCTGAGCCCAGGCTGCCTCTCCCTGAGGTCCCTCTCCCTCCCCCTCAGCCAGCAAGGCAAAAGGACAAGGTCAGACATGGATGATTTTTCAAATGACTCATTAGTAAGTAACTTCCTACAATGGACTAAAACAAGACAGCTGAGTCACTGCCTCTGCATCGAGGTTTTAGGGGTTTTACACACCACTGGGTGTGGTCTGTCTGTCTGTCTGTCCCCATGCACATGCATGGAAGGTCCTTGGCAGATGCAAGACTGGAAGATGCCCAGAGGAGGATCCCATCCTCCTTAGAGCTGGCTTGTGTTTGGTGCATGCCAGAAGAAAATTAATGCAGATCCACCACCATCCCCCTGGCAGGAGGATCCAGCATGAGCCAAAGCATCACTGAGTGCATCAGTTTTGCAGCAAATTGGCACAGTTTGGTGGTTCCAGGGGGTCCCTTGGGTTTGAATGGGATTTTCCCCCTCTTACAGGGTGTTTTGGGCCAGGTCCACTGTGCCTATGATGTAACCTGAATAATATCTGGTGTGGACATCAGGATAGAGCTTGTTGTGGCTTAGCTGGCACCCAGTCAGTGTAAACTGTGGATACAGGCAGCTCTGACAGCACCACATGAGGGTACTGTCACAACCATGTACTGTACTACACAAAAAGCATCCCTGGCTTGCCTGGGTCTGCAGGAGACTGATGACCTGTGGGCACACACTTTGAGAACCACTGAATTTCCTAAATAGCTAAAAATTAAGAGAAAGCTTTGGATTGGGCTGCATTTTTTCATGATTCTGCATTGGTTTTAGTCTTTCTGGAAGTAGCTCAACAGCATTTCCCTCTCCCAGCAACAGCAGAGTACCTCCAGGAGTGTCACACCTGATGTTGGATGCTGCCCTCAGAAGCATGACCCCTAAACCTTGACTGCAGTGTCAAAAAGTGATGAAAGTACATCTGAGCCTGAGAGCCTGGGTTCTTTATGCTGCACGTACACTTCAAGTGTTTCACTTGGGGAAAGCTCCCCTTGCACCACCACTCCCTCCACAGGGCTGCTCTCAATGTTTGCATTGCCACCAAATGCTGGATCTGAACTCTGCCTGTACCAGGCAGCCAAAATCTTCTCCTGTTCAGGCAGTGGTTCAGCCTGGATCACCTCACTGGCTGAAACCAGTCTGGGGAATGGGGATGAGGGTGAAGTAAACTGGTTTACATGAACATGAGTGGTGCCATTTTACAACTCTTGAGAGCTGGAGCAACATCAGTGAGAAGTATCCAGCATCTCCCCAGGCTTATGGCAATTTAAGCTGACTCTGGTAAAAGTTTTATGAGCCAGATGAGAAGGGTGTGTGATTGTCCCTCTCCCTCCAGTGCTCCCAGTAATGGAAGGTGGTTTACCTTTGTTGGCTAGCTATAAAAAGGAAAAATATAGAAAAAAGCTGCCTCAAAATCAGATAAATTTTGGGAAAGGCTTTGCTTGGCAAAGGGAAGCCACTGGAGACACTCCTAAAGTCAAACATTTTGGGGAGTGAGAGCCCTCTGCAGGGACAGAGCCAGGAACTGGGTTAAACCTCTGCAGTAAGATACATCTCCAGGCAGGCAGCAGCAAATCATGGAAAGCGTAAAATAATAAAAAATAGCAATAATTAGTTAATTGGGATTATGCCTTTCAGTAACACAATTACTGAATTAATAAATAGAACCTGTTGGGTTTTATTTTGTTAGACCATGAATATACTCCAGGTAGCAGATGTGGTTCCTCAGCTGATGTTAATTGAATTAAACTCACACAGTACAGAAAGCAGGAAAGCTTTCCAGAAAAGTACTCACAGACCCCTTTTAGACCTGACCTGGGGGAAAACTGTGGGGCCAAGAGCATGAGCCAGGGAGCAGGGAACATCAAGCAGCATTGTCCTTCATCCTAAGTGGCTCAGTCAGGAGCTCAGGCCTGCTCTAAAAGATGCCAAACCTTGCCAGTGCTCACACAGACATCTGAAAAACAGGGATAAGGCTTGGAGCAGGGGCTGGCAGGAGGGGGGAGAGGCAGCATCCTGCAGGGGTGGGGGACTCACACCCATTGCAGCTCTGCAGTCCCAGCCTTTGAAGGCATTAACCTTCTATCAGCATTACTGAACTCCCACCAGGAATTGTTCCCCCTTTCCCCTTCCCTATTCCTTTTTTCCCCCCCTCAGGCAGACACCTCCACTGTGCTGCAGGGGATCTGCCCCTCCCTCTTCATCACTGGAGTTTTCCCACTGAACACTGTACTCAGCCCTGGTGCTTTTGGAAGAGGAAAGCAAAGCACACTGGAAATGGGTGGCAGCCCAGGCTGTGAGCCCTGGGGGGCAGTGGGGTGGCTGCTGGCTTCAGCCTTTGCATCCCTGTGCTCTGCATGCTTCCCTAAGGAATACACTGAGATTTTTCAAATATTTCAGAGGGATTAGCAGGTCCAACTCCCATAAAAATCAACAGGAACTAGACATGCAGCCAGCTGGGGGAAGAAGAAAAGGAAAAGGACATTAAACACCCAGCTAAAGCTGTAGTGATGAATCAACCATACTCCAGCCCCCAAAGGATGAATCAAATATATCACTAATCCACACTTTCTAGACAACTAAAATTTGCCTTAAAAGTCCATGAGTTATGAATACACTGGTGTTTTTTTCAGTAATATGCAAAGTAAGGGAATCATTCTATTACACATAAATACACAGGAATATTTTCTGTCGGCCTTTAAAGGACCTGCTTATAAGAAGATCTTTTCTGACTGTCATTTACTTATACCAATGATCTGGAGGTTAAGAAAGCAGGGTCTAGGCCTGGCCAATTTCTCATGTGGTGCAGCTCCACTGAGTACAAGTGCATTTAGGGTAGGGCAGTGAAAGCATCCCTCCCAGGAAGAACAGGAGTAAGCAATGCCTGGCAGAATTAAATCCCTCTGAAGGCTGCCTGGTGTGCTGCCTTCTGCCATGTGGCTGAGGCTTTTCCATCAATCCTGCCATCTCCTTTATGGTGCCTGTTGAAAAGGCCCCACAGCTAATGAAGGACAATTGGACAATGAGATGTGCAGGCCATAAATCCAGGGCTCCCAACAGAGGGCTGGATTTCTGTCCAGTGCTTTCACACGGGGTGCTCCAGACCCCTGGCAAAGTGATCCATGGGCTCTGGGTGGAAGGCAGCTCTGCCTTCCTGTGCAAATCACAGATCTCTGGGTGGATGGGGGAGATGTGGTGTGGGCCAAAACAGAGCAACAGGGACACCAGGACAGATGACAGCAGAGATGAGCACCAGCTTGCTGTTGCCACCCTGTCATGCCACTGTAACTTGCCTACATGTCCTGGGAGGCTGGCACAGTTAAGTCTCATTAACTTAAAGCAGTATAAGCACAGCAAGACACTGCAGAGCTCCCCAGCCCTCCTGCTGTGCCCAGCTGCTGGGAGAAAAACCTTCTTCCCAGGCTTCTTCTAGGCTTCCTTTCCAAGGGAAGGCTAGCACTGAGAATATGTGCATTTGGTTTTCCTTTCCCCAGCTCTATTTGAATAAAAAAGAATTGCTGAAAATTTGCAGGCAAATTTCCTCTCACATGGTATTTTAAATCTCATGGTGTGCCATCAGAACAGGCTATGTACCTATATGTATTTATGGCATAGAAAGCTCAAGAAAGTACAATGAATGAGAGATATTAGTGACAAAACCCCTTCTAGTTAGCTAGGGAGAAATTAGGACCAGAAAAGGTGGAGCACTTTGGTTTAAGATTTTACATCTGTGAGCACCACTGACACTGAGGGTTTCTCTCTGTGCCTTGTAGTAAGTATCAGGCTTCTAATTAAGTTTATTGTCCTTATGATGAGTAATTAAGTGCCAGCCCAAGTGTGTCCTCAGCTCTATCTAAATGAAGAGGAAGGTGATGACCCACAGTAAGGGGGAGGAGGAGGAGGATGATTCCTGCCCCAAATGGCTCATGGTCCCCAGCTTTATTTATTTAAGTGACACAGATTTGAAGTTTCCCTTCAGTGCAAGCATTTGAACACCAACCACCCTGGAGGATCTGGCTGTTTGAAGAGGGCTGGTCAGGGATGAGCCCCTGCCTCAAAGGGTCATGTCCAAGCCAGCTCCTGTGCAGCAGATGGAAACCCACGAGCTGTGAGGATGCTCACACAGCTGAGTCCCAGCACCTGCAGGCTGAGACAGTGCCCACTTCTTGCCCTAAACCAGTTGGTTTAACTGAAGGACCTCTCCATAACCCTGCCAGTCCCATGTCCTGAGACCACTGAGCTGATAATCAACGCTATTTCCTGAATCCACCAGGTTGGGCAGCCTGGGGGTCATCCCCTGACTGACTCTGCTTTTTCCCAAACCAAGAAGATCCTCATTACCATTTGTCAGACTTCAATGAGCTTGAAAGCATTCCCTGGTTCTCTGGGAAACAAGACCTTGGCTTTGGCAGGCTGGCTCAAACCATTCACCAAATGGAGCAAAAAATGACAGAGATGCTCCAGTCTGGGGCTGGAGATGTGGGGTTCACCAAACCACAGCTCTGGAGGAGCCTGAGCACACCCAGGCCTTCCCTCCAGACCTGGGAGCACCTCTGAGAGCCTCCTCTGAGGACACCAGCCCAGCACAGCCACAAGGTTCATTTCCTTTGTACAAACAGTCCCTGCCATTGCCAGCTGGACTGGTGTGGAGAGGAAGGCATTTGCCTCCCCAGGTTCCTGCAACAGCCTTTCTTTTTGCACATCTCATTTGTGCTGGGGAAAAAAGCCTCTGAGGATCCAAGCTGCCCTATGGGGAAAAAAACCCCAACACCCAAGCTGTCAATCATAAATATTCCGTAACAAGCAATTTCAAAAAGGAAAAAATATACAATATAGACACATGCATATAAAATATGCTTCATAATTGAGACTTCTCCAGTGCTCATTAGCTGCTGAATATAGACATTGTGGGCTGCTGTACCCACTCAGAGCCACCAGCTTTGATGCTGCCTACTTCACCAACTGATCTCTCCAGGTGGGATGTGCAAATAAGGCAAATTCCTGGCACAGGCATCTGAGGACACAAGATTATTTGAGGGTGTCAAGGTCCAAGGGAGACACTGCTTAGAAATGGGGGTGATCTTTTTCCCCCACCATGCAGCAAGCACAGCAAGATGAAGCCAGGCATTTCCTGAGTACAAGTCTCTTGTTCATCTTCTCTGTTAATAAAAAAAAATTAAAAAAAATTAACCCCCCCTAGATACTTACATTACCACCACCAAAAAAAAAAAAAAAGAAAAAAAGAAAAAAAAAAGTGTACGTTTTTTCCCAGCAGGAGAGGTGCAGATGGTAAAGATGGTAAGGGACCAAATTGGAGGTTTGTACTTTCCAAGGGATTTTGTGCAGCAGCCTGTGCCTGTCCCCTCTCTCCAAGAAACCCAGCTTGTGGTGCAGGGACCAGAGGGGCAGAGGCAGGAACTTGAGCAGGGCTGCACAAATGCAAAAGGTGAAAGTACTGTCATGTTCACATCTAGAGCATCAGTAGCCAGGGAACAATTCCATTATTTTAAATTACTAGTAAAGATGGACTCAAGTGTACTTATATATAGCATGCATGCATGCAGCTGTGCAAAAACCAGCTAAATATGTGAAGGTCAGAACTGAAACAAAAAAAAAATTCTGTTTTGACTTACAAATGAGAGGGTTTTACTGTTTCTTGGGAAGCTTTTCTGCACAGGCCATGCCACCATTTTCTTTTGCATCAGGGTAGAACGGGGCAAAACAAACACCAGAAGATGAGGCTGGCTGATAAGGGCTGAGTTTTTAGCAGCTTCATTTCCGTATTTGCCAAAGCTGTTTGTTTCTTAGGATCTTTAGTGGGAGGTGGGTTTACTCTGCTCCCTCCTGTGCCCTGAGCATGCACAGGAGCACCCATATCCCGATATTCTGGCTCCTGGAGAGGAGCTGGTGCCTGACTGCAGCCCCCGTGCTGCCGAGGGGAGGGCAAAGCACGGGGCAGTGCTCTGTGTCCCCTTGGGGGGTGACAGGTGGCCTCTGAGCAGCCATGGCTGAGGGAGGGAACACAGTGGAGAAGGATGTGCTGCTCCTGCAAACACGGCCAAGGGAGCACTCTCAGCAGCTGCATCAGCAGTGAAAGTTTCAATCCACAGAAGAAAATCTGCCAGATGTCAGGAGGGAGGAACTGCTGTGCAGGACGTGGCTCCCTGTGCAAAGCAAAGCAAAGCAAAGCAATGCAGCCCCGAAGAAGCAGGTCAGGTCCATCTGGGCCATTTGACAGGTGTGTGAGGGTTGCCTGGAGCAGCGTTTCAGCACAGGCTGCCTGGCTGTGTGGCTGCTGGGCACGGAGGATGCATTGCCTTGTGCAGGAAAGCACAGAGTGCCCCTGCTGCTACAGGACCTGAGCCGGGCGTGAGCACAGAGCTCTGCCAGTGCCATTGCTCACACTGAGAACCCAGCAGCATGAGGCTGTGGAGAGAGCCAGAAGCTGCCAGTGCCAGTGCCAGTACTTGCCACTGCCACTGCTGTCCATGCCAGAGAAGCAAGAAGGGTTTAGAAGAAAAGCAGTGACTCTCCTGTGTCCACATGGTCTCCTCATGTCCTTAGGGATGGCTGAGGAAGCGCGGCCCTGACATTTCCACCTGCAGCTCCCTCCTGTGGAGCAGGAGCTGCCAGGTTGTTGTCCTGGTGCCCACTGGGCCCTGTCTTCTCCAGCAGGAGAGGTGCCAGCCGTGCCTGGAGAGCTCCTCCTGCCCCGCAGCAGCCCCAGCTCCCCGCGGTGCACGAGTAAGGAGCACACCACTTGGCTTCAAAACATACAATATACTTTATTGCCTGCTAGATAATCAAAGTGAGGAGTAAACACCATAGCTGGAAAAAGCAGAAAAGGACCAGAAGGAAAAGAATATCCAGTCACCAAACAAGTTATCAGGCAATAAACCATACACAATATAAATAATCTTTTTCCCAAACAACTAAATCTTTATTTTGCTAATGGCCATTATATGGTTAATTATCAGTAGTAAAATCTCTGGATTTTCTTTTCTACACAGCATTAGTAGTAAGAAATATATAAGGGACTCTGCAGAAAGCAATACAAAGGAGTTATATACACAGGCACCTTCTGTGGAGCAAGAACAGAACCTCATCTAATAAGGAAGGGCTATCTACAAACCAGAAGACCATGGTAATACAATATTAGCTCAGACTTAGTTTAGCTGAAGCCTTTCCACAAGGTAGGCTAGCCAACTTATGTATACATATATATTTTAATATAGATATATATATAGAGATTTATTATTTTAAAAATAATGTGAACTACCTGTAGTTCCTAGACTAATTTTAAAGAGGCAGTGTACCTTTCTGAAGCTTCATTTCAGGAAGTATATTAAAAATGGTATATAAAAGACTAGCAGACCCAAGCTCACATATCGAGTCCTGATATCTTCCCTCTGACTTCTTTTTCTAATGCTATAGCTGCCACCTGCATTGACAGCAATGCCTTTAGTCATCTGGATTGCTATTTATGTTGCTGTAATTGCGACCACTAAGTTTACTGGATTATAGTGTTAGTAATTTTTGATTATAAATAGCAATAATGCTGCAGTACACTGTCAAAGCCTGCCGCGTTATGAAGATCTAGTCTGTATGTGCATGCAGAATTTTGTTGTTTAATCTAAAAGAACATTTCTCAGTCAAAGTGCTTCCCCCATCAACCCCACCACATTTTTCAACCACATGGCAAGGGCTCGTCTCTCTCACCCCACACCAAACTCTCAGCAGCCCTTCACACAGCACCCATTCACCCCACTGTTTTTGGGACATAACCCTCTCCTCTCACACAGCCAGTGTCCTTAAGGCTACTAAATATGACTCATTAAAATTAAAACTGACTATTTGAGGAAATGCTTTTAACACATTTTGGTCAGATCTCCAGCTGGGCCATTTGAGCTCCCCACAGCAGACAGGGAGCAGAGCCAGGCCCAAGCCCCCAGCAGGGGAGAAGGAAGGGAGAGAAACTTGCAGGGAGCACTGCAGAGGTCCAGCCAGGCCCAGGGTGCCTTCTGTGTCACCCTTTTCCAGTCTGCTCCCTGTCTGTGTCTTGGGGCCCACTCACAAAGGCAAAGTGGGAGCACACACATGCAGACAGGCAGACCCCTTCCAATGGATTTCCCTCTAAAAACAGGGATGGAGGGATGAGGCCCCTCTCTTGTCAGCGGTACCGCTTTGCTCTCAGCCCAACCCTTGCTGCTCACACAGGATGCCACATCACTTTTGTTCATGACACAGATGTCACTTAACACATTCCTACCCTGAGGGTTTCCAGAAGCTCCTTCCCAGATCAGTGATCACACCCTGACAGGCAGCTGCTGTGCCTTGGGTACCAGTGTTGAGGGTCCCCCCACAGCCTGCAGCGTTTCTGCCAAACCAGGACCAGCCCATGTGACTCAGCATGGTCCCACTGCACAAGGGACCCCTCTGCTCCCCTGCACCCCCAGCCAGGCACAGGCCACAGGCAGGAACAGCCTCCAGTGCAAGCTCCAGCACCTGGCCAAAGGCACACAGCACACGCTCAACACAAGCCATCTCTGACACAGCACGAGGCGTGTATCGAGCAAAGTGTGGCAATAAACAAACTGTTTCCCTTAATAATTCTGACATTTTGATAGGGGAGCTTAAAAATAGGTATTTGAAGAGGGATGCTCTGATGGAACAGGATGTATTTGCAGTGGTAGGGAAGGAAGGATGGTCTGTAGCCAAGAGCATACCTACCACAGGCACTCAGCCCAGCAAACACATCCTTGCTGAACTGCACCCTCTGCATCTTTGATTACAAAATAGCAAAGATAGAAAGTTCCTGACTGGTATTTCAAGTGAACTCAGAAGCAATACTTAGCTATCCAAGCAGCAGGCAAAGTTCCTCCTTTGTCTCAACTAGGTACCCACTGGGAGCAAAGTACCACAAGAAGAGGGGTGCACACAAAAGCTGGAAGCTGAGCTTCATGGCACTTGGTACAAATTCTTCTGCCTACATCAGGAAAGCCAGTGTGTAGGGACAGTACTTCAAACTCAGTCACTTCAGTCCCTGCATCACCACAGAGCATCACTTCACCTTATTTATGCCCTTAGACTTTGCTTTGCCATTGACAGACTCTGCAAGCACAACACCAGAAAAATGCCCTTCTTTTTTGTATTTTGCTAAGAATTTTGTGCATGCAAGGTTAAGAGGACCAGAGTTATTTTTCTGTTCTGTTAGTAGTTCCTCTCCAGCTCTACAGGACTCAAAGCACATGCTAATACTCAAGTGCAGGGAAAATGCAGGAAGCATCTTGCTATGCTGGGAGGAAGGGAAAGAAAAAGGGCAAATTTTAAGTGAGAAGTAATTACACTGTAAAATCAGCTAAATATTCATCTGTACTGGCTGCTCTTGAGGCTTTTTAACTACTGAGTAACAGGGTGTAATTTGGAAGTCATACTCTGGTTGATCTGCTGTAAAGTGCAACTTTTTTTGTCACTTTTGTCTCCACTGTAACTTGTTTTTGCTTATTCCAGATAGGGTTCCCAAGGGGCAAGCCACACTGAGAAAATCGGGGGGAGCATGAAGGATTAAGAGTCTATGACAGCAGGAGAAAAACTGTGAAACATGGAGGAAAACACTTTTCCTTCCCCAGGCATCACTAAAGACTACACTGATGGTGAAAGCAGAGGGCTACTGGACATACTGGTTAACTTGCAACTGAAGTGCAGCTTGATAGGCATGCACCGTATTTCACAGTTTGTGTGTGACAACAGGAGCAAAAACTCCTAGAACTAAGCCAGAGTCATTATTGGGCTTGGGGAAAATAATTTCATCCCTCCCACAAGCTTGGTTTCCCCTTTTATAGTGCCAGTTCTTCCAATCACAAAGTTGTTGAGGAAATTGCATTTTCTAAGCTGCTCTCTTGCCCCTTTTTCCTTTTTCAGCCATTAAGTATTTCCTCTCTCAATGCCTGGAGAATGCCACCTTCTGCAGGGGGTTGTCTGTGGAGTACTGCCCTTCAAAGTCAGTCTTTGGTCAGTACAGGGATTTAATCAAAGGCTGATACTGGAACTGAACAGACCTGGGTGCCCCATCCATCCAAGCTCTTTGCCATTTCCACGCCCAGAACTGGGCCCAGATGTCACCTGGAGCAGGCGTATGCAGGAAGCCTCTGCTTTGTGTCCTGCCAGTGGTACCACTTGCTTCAGCTCTTGAAGACAGCATGCAGCCCCTGTGCTGCTTTGCTGAGGCTCCCTGGGTGTCAGTGCCCACTCTGTGCCACCACAAGCAGCAGCTCAACTGCTCAGCCTGGCAGGAAAAGGGCACTGAATGCCTCTGGCAGCACCTCCACCCCTGCCTGCCGCTGTTCCCTGCCGGGGCCACGGAGTCGTGGCTGTGCAGGGCTCGGAGCCTCAGCAGCCCTGGGAGTGTCACTGCCACGGCCACAGCAGTGTGGGCTGCAAGGAGGCACCAGGGCTGCCTCCTGCCCAGGCCAGGGGCTTTGTCACTGCCTTCCCCACCTCCAGCTTGGGGTGGCCACAGAGGAGCAGGGCTGGCAGGTCTGGGGCAGGGTCACAGCACATGCCAGCGTGGCTGGGGTGATCTCTGCCCGCTGCCTGGACCACTACAGTGCAACACATCTGCTGATGCATTTCTTGCAAGCCTGCAACTTCTGTGGAGTGCAGCAAAGCCCTGCCCTACCCAGGGCACCAGGCACAGCCACCAGGAGTGCAGGCTGAGAGCCTCCTGATGAACCACAACAGGCAGAAAATGAAGGCAGCTGCCAGCTTGAGGGACGTGCTCTCCGTCTGCTTCCCCACTGGATGCCTATTCCCAGTAATGGGTTCTCAGCATGGTCTGACCCAGAGACTCCTCAATAAACTGTGGCATTGCCCCAGGCAAACTGATGCACAGGCAACAGGGGAGTGCACAGCCCTTGTAACACACTGGCCCTGCTCCATTAGTCTCCTAAGTGATTCAGAATTATTCCTCTAGTCCCAGCTTGGAGCTGGAGAGAGTATTGCAGACACAGCCGTGGGTCCCTGCCTCAGGGCAGGACCTGGGGATGTTCTGGTCCCTGCACTGCCAGCACCATTGCATGCAGCTTTTCCCACATCTTCCAGGGAGAGGCTGCATCAGAGCCCAGGCAGGGCCCTTGCTGCAAGCACAGGCCTGCAGCATGTCACCAGAGGATAGTCAGGAAAAAAGGCTGTTTCCAGGGCAGGAGGCAGCAGAGAGGGGACAGCTGTAGGCCAAGGGCAGGCTGTGGCCCCTGCTGGCTCTCCAGCCTCTTGCTGTGGCTGGCACAAGCTCTGCCTAACAAAAGATGATGTTCTCCTTTGGTTTCCTCCTCTTAATATGGCTTTACTGATGGCCTTGTAGTATCTGAAAAGGGTACTAAGGAAAAGGGCTGGCAAGCTGGGTTGGTTTGGGGCTGGGGATTTTTTGGTTTGGCTTTCTGTTTTTTCACTGTCTGATCTCTGTAAAAAAAAATTGAAGGCAACTACTGGATAGAAAACACAGCATGAGGAGAAAGGTCTCTTTGAACCTTTCTGATATGGCTATTAACCATCAACCTGACACATCGTTTGAAGAAAGAGGTTTTCAAAGGCATGGAGGAGTCCTGTGGTGAGCAAAGTTGGGCTGGCGCTCCTTGAAAATCTTGTCTCAGATTTTATCTGACCATTATTTCTTAGGCTGCATTTATAAAAACAGCTAAAATGCTCCTCCATCTAATGTCATTTGAGGACACGGTCTTTTTCTCCTGTACTCTAAAATTTTGTACTTAGGCACTGGGGAAATAAACCAGCCTCAAAAAGACAGTCAAACACGGAAAAAACAGCACGGGAAATGGCTGATTCTCCACTATTAGAGGCTTTTAAGGACCAGTTCAACACCCATCAGTCCACCCATCAGGTCCGTGCTAAGTGTAGCTTAACCTGCTTTGGAAACTGTGTAGCTGATGTCTCCAAGTCCCTTTTGGCCCTGTGACTCTGCACCAAGCAAATACTGCCAAGATCTCGTTCTGCCACAATCCAGGACGTGTTTAATATCCTGTCTTGCTGTTTGGTTTTCTGCCTTAGCTTGCTGTTTGTCCAGGAACACACACAAGCACTTCAGACATCCTATTAAAGAGTCAGCTTACACTTTCCTCACACACCACCAAAACCACGTCTACCTCTACAGTCACCCTGAAAAGAGATACAAATGGAGAGCAGCAAACCAAGAACATACAGAAATGTCCACTCTGACATTCAAATGCTGTCACAGAAAACTTTCCTTCAGCCTTTTTCCATCTAGAAAAATGCTGACTGATCTGCTGACAAATTGATAACCAAGAAGAAGAAAACCCCACACCAAAAAGAACCACTGCCTTTTTTAAATATTCTTCACTGTTTCTTGCCCATGGTTTTTAAAATCTGCTACAAGTAGCCCAAAGAATTATGTGATTTACATAAAACATTACTCTGTCTTGAAAAAAAACCAAAAAAACAGAAGAAAAGAAAAAAAGACAAGCTAGGAGCCTGGGACATTTTAAAACAGGCACTCACAAACATCAAGATGAAAAACCTTTAGGAAATACCAACACTGTGATGATGTGTGACGCTGCATTTCACACAACACGATTGCCCAGAGCTGACCTCCCATCCCCAGCTCCTCTCAGCTGGTTTATGGTGCACAATTCATGTGAACATAAGAGCAGAACACCTACAGGGAATGAGAGCAGTGAGCCAACAGCAGCACTGCACTGGTCTGCCACGCTCACCTACGGATGGCCCTGGGAACCCATCTGCTCACCATTTCTGCAATTGCTGTAAGGAACTGCAGTGACTCTGCAAGCAATTACTTTAGCACCTTAGAAACACAAGCAGAAAATGCAGAATTTGATTTATGGAGGTGCTGGTCTTTCCTTACAGGCTTGTCTGCACCCTGAGTTAATCCCCCACCCCTATTTATAAATTTCACGTGGGTGAAAAAAGACCATCTAGGCATAGATTTAATTGTGCAAGTCTGTGGCATCCTTCCCCAATTCATGTTTCTTGATGAAAGCGATGCTCAGTAACAGCAACAAGAGACAAAAAATGTCTTTATATCAGCAATTACGGCATGTGCACAGAGCCTTGAGACAACCACCATCACAACAGTATTTCAAGGAGATGGATGAAGTTTTCAACAGCAAGTTTCTGGTGCTTCCACTGCCAATTTCTGACTGTAACAACTCAAACTCGCAGGGAACTGCTCTCCCAGCACAATCTCTGTCATGCAAAGCGCCAGAACAGCTTTCAAACACATGCAGGTGAACGATACAGAAATTAAAAGCAACATTTCACGAACTGACAAGGCATGCAGGGCAAGTGCCCTTGGCTATGTGAATCCTGCAGGTGCAACTCGAACTGCAGTTGTCTGCAGCACCTGTCAGCTGGTGCTGCATCCCCTGGCACCCCCACCCCATCCCTTTGCATGCAGTGGGGGTGCTGCACATCTGCCCAGCAGCCAGGGTGCCTTCTCTGGAGGCAAAGCCATAATGCTGCATGTCTGATCCCACAGGCCTGCTGCCTTAGGTGAGGCTGCATGAACAAGGTAACTGGAAAAGCCAATTATTATGTTTACTTGAAGATTTCTTCAGTAATTATGAAGAAAAGAGTGGAATTGTCTGTATTTTCCTCCTTTAATAAAGAAATTTAGAAATGTGTTGAATTTTATTTTACAAGTTAAGGCTTAGCATGAGTTCACATGAACATTATAGGTCTAATATGTAGTACTGAAGGGGGTTTGATTTGGCTTTAAAAAAAAAAAAATAGTGAATTTAAGCCGTGCACTAAAAAATGAACCAGGCCAAATTCCCCTAAACTGTGAATCTATTCTCACAATAAAATATTAGGAGAAGAAAATAATGTATCAAGTTTTAGAAACCTGCTGGGAGCCTGGCTCTGGCATTGATGGGCTTTGCCACAGAGAGCTGGGTGCAGTAAAGGCCTGGGGAGCCCAGCTTTGCTGCTCTATCCACTTCCCAGCAGGGTCCCACCCCCTGTGCCTATCTTTGTGCATAAGCTGTGTTTGACACACAGACAGAGCTCAGGAAAACTGTTGTTAAAATACCAACTAAACCCCCACTTTTTTAGAGTTATGCAGTAGCTTGGGAAGGTGTGGGATACTGTCCATCCTACTGAAAATCTGTGGTATGCAAACCACAGATTTACCAACCAGAAACCCAACCAGTTATTTTTAAACAGTTTTTATGCTGTTTATGTCCCTTGTATCTTGATGGAAACAGATTTCCAGCAGCTGAGATCTGTGGGATGGTGGTTTAATGCTGAATACAGATACACATTCCAGGCATGTCACCACATCCTCCAACAAGCACTGTCAGGTGTGACAGGCCAGTTGTCCTAAGGGACTCTGGAGTCATGTACGTCTAAGGCAATGCAGAGCATCTAAAAAAATTCATTTCCAACTTTCTATTTACATTAAGACAGTTGAAAAAGCTGTATTTGTGGTTTTATTTATCAAAAGTACTAAAAAATTGCTCATTTTGCAGAGCACACCAAGTATTTTCTGAATGGCCTAAAAGTCCAGAAATTTCTTTTAAGAATACATTTTTATCTAGTCATTAAAGATGCTTTTAAATCCCTACTGGCAACCCTTGGCCTTCAACTAGAGAACCACTGTGTCAAGGTGGAAGAGGAAATACCTGGGTTTTTTTGTCTAGGTTTTCTACACTAGTTGTAGATTAAAAGAATCCAAGAATATGAAGCTACTGCTTTTATACTGACTCCTGTGTATTATAGTGTTTTCAAGGTTTTCACCCATGAAACGTATCGTGGGTAAAATCCTCATAAATTAGTTATCTCAAAAATGCAACCCTTCATCCTGAAGGGATTTCCTTGCTGGC
Source organism: Cisticola juncidis (assembly GCA_013400215.1). Classification (NCBI taxonomy): domain Eukaryota; kingdom Metazoa; phylum Chordata; class Aves; order Passeriformes; family Cisticolidae; genus Cisticola; species Cisticola juncidis. The sequence goes on along the minus strand of VXBR01004348.1, from coordinate 539,319 downwards.
ATGGATTTCTGCATGAGCAGTAAGCAGTTACCTTCACTTTGAAAGATCCCAGAACTCAATTAACTATGTCCATAATGTGGTGCACAACAGTTACTAGCAAAGATGTTTGGAAAAAATTACGTACCAAGATTAAACAGTCACACAGCAACTGCTTCCCTCCATTACTTTCCAGTGTAAAACTATGCCTTGTGCCAGCCAAGCACATTATATTTTCTTAAGAGAGCAGTAAGAATGTTTTAAATTACTGATTGAAATAATAATGAGCACTTGATATTATTTATGATGTACTTGCAGGGAAGCCCTCATTAGCAACACTTACACCATGTGCCAAATACATCAGTCATCTGGAAGTGAACGGGACAGTTCAGAACTGCAGCTCACACATTACTTCTAACTGAAGTTATTGCTACAGTCACTGAAGCAAAACACAGCATCCATTCCAAGGCACAGACTTGAACTGCAATTTCTGCCCTCTTTTTTTAGGCTGCTTGGCAAACCTTGCTCTTGAAATTGGAACCTCTTAAAGACAATGATTTGTGCATCTGCTGTGATGGTTATTTCCCTGCCACCTTCCTTCCTTTAGAAAACACTGCTCTTCAAAACAAAAGCAAACACAGCCTTGTTGCCACAACCTGTCAATCTCTACACCGCCTACAGAAACCTGGAAGCTCACGAAGGCCCAGCTTCACCATCGAGTTCCCAGCTGGGTTTGTTTCACTTTGTATTACAAAAATCTATCTAAGCAGCTGCAGGCAAACACACATCCCATCCAAAGTTATTGAGGCACTGACAAACTTTTTGCCATCCCAAAGTGGAGAGGTTTGCAGTGAAAGAACCTCCCCCTGCCAGAGCCCGGCTCTGTGACAAACACCAGAGCTGGGAGTCCCAAAGCAGGTGAATCACCTCAGAATGCAACAGGGACTTGTCCCTCTGCTGAGAGATGTGCAGTGACTTGGCTTCATATGACATCACTCTGACCAATGGCAATGCATGCTGCAGGCTGCCAAAATCAATGACATTGGTTTTGCAAGACTGAAAACACATGAACTCCAAAGCCATTACAAAAGCCATTATTAGACACCGAAACCAAAACTAAGTATCCTAAACTATTGACAGATTGGGGCTATCTGATCTCCAAATTCTTCTTAACTCCTAAAAACAGTAGTGTCTTAATAACCCAGTGGTGCTGACCAAGTATTAAGGGAACCCACCCTTGGACAGAAGGGAATTGATGCTCAGATTGGTCTGACTGAAGTCTAATGGTCTGCTCTAACTGGGAAGCTTTTGGTGGGCCATGGAACTTGTACTCTGAAGATGTATTCCAAAAACTTCTTTTGGATTGGAGGGACTCCTCCCAGGACCTCAGGTTTCCCACCTCTTTCCCACCCTTTTGTTTTCTCGAATCAGATGCTGTTTGATTGCAACACTGCCTTCTCTTAGTGTGCTGCAATGCTAACCCTGTTATTCTGACTCAACTGGCTTGATTTTTGAGTCTATTTCAATTAGTTCCTCTTGTTTCACACACTGACAAATAAGCTAAAGTGGTGCTCTATATGGAATACATGTTTTGTATTTTGTACTTCATATAGGCTGGATTTTCAACTGGAGTTTCAGCTGGGCTTGCAGCAGCGACCCCGTGGGCCAGTGCACTTCTGCCGAACATCCAACGATTCTCCAATCAGAAAACAACCAATAAATCCTCGATGAAATTTCAAATATGTGTTAAATACAACTGTACTAGAGCTCTTATGGTTGCTGTGCCAAGAACAGTCCACAAAAAAGAATTTGACACTGGATAGAAGGTAGATGTTGAATCTTGTAGGTTTTATTTCAGAAAACAAAACAAAACAGGACTTTGCAGCAGAGATAGGAACGCATCTCGTATTTTGTTACAAAGTGCTAGTGTCCTACTGGAGAATCCACAGCCCCACGAGTCTGTGTAGCATGGCTGCTCTATGCCCAGGTACACTGCGTGTCTCACTCCAAGTTGTCACATTGCAGGAAAAAATAGTCTCTCTGAAAGCAGGGTTAGCTGCACATTAAAAAACTCTGGGATGAACAAGGAAAGGGACCCAACAAGGGGAGAACAGCAGTGTCTAGCAAAGCGTGGCACTGGAGTCAGATGATGCCTTTCCACCCTGTGTTTTTTCAGAAGTATTAGTAAGGAAATTTACCTTACCTGACAGTTAAGAGTCAGTGTAATGCCATGCAATTGCAAAAAGCAACATGAGTGAGAGCTGGGTAACAAACCAGATCTAGATGCACTGAGACCTAGCTGAATTCAGCAGGTCTTTAATTGGAAGAACCAAATGAGAGCAGAGGAGGAAAGATGGGACTTCAAGGAATGAAGATGACTGTTTGAAGGTAATTTAGTAAATAGAAAAGTGAATAGTGACTTCAAGGTCCCTGGCTGGGCATTTGATACTGACAGAACATATATTTCTTAAAATTCCACTTTTTTTGCTTACTGAATCAGAACTTTCCTTCCCCTTCCCCATGACCTTTACATGGCCTTTAAGGCTGAAGCTTTTCCATTCCTGGTGTTTCTTTGCAGAGATACTGACGCATACCCAGTAAAGGCAGTGCAAGATTGCATACGTTTCTTCTTTCCTGAGTAAATAGCACATAGATTAAAAAAGCCACAAACCTAAAGGTTTCCCTTCTGCTGCTTTTGACTCAGAGACAGGAGATCTGCTCCCATGTGAATAGCCAGTGTCTACTGGCTTCATGAAGTCTGTTTTGGGGTCTTCTGTGATCAAAAAATATGCTGGAATCAAGGAGGTTTCAGGCATCCAAGGACAGAAAAGGAGAAGATCCCCAACAGTCTAAGTTTCAAACCCCAAAAGGGTAAAATATATGGGCAGAGTAGATTCCTGATAGTTTCCAAAGTAGTGGCAACCTACTGCCTTGAAGTTTAAGCACTGATGTCACTTGCTAGTTATTTCTGAAAGAGAAACCATTTTTGAAGTTCTCTTATGTCCAAAGACTGAAATCATATCAAGGGCTTCTTCTGTGGGACAACTCTTTTGTCTTTGTTGACTATCAACAAGTTTCCCAATTGTGCAAAGAAGACAAAATCCACAAACAGGCAGTAGATACCTAGAAAGCTCAGAAGAAAAGGCAAACTTTTCTTCCAAAGCCCAACTGCACCGAATCCTGGCTCTCTCTGTCCCACAGTCTCCAACTTCTTGTAAGTCTATAGAATTCTGGGGCCCCTGAATAGATCTCTGGATCTTCTAAACAATGTCAACAGTGGTGAGCCAGGCTCAGAAGTTTTAAAAAATAAAATGGAAGCTCCCAATATAGACACATGTAAGCAAGAACAATTGGGCAGAAGTTCTTCGTGAAGTAAATGACATCTTCACAGTCATTGTGTAGAAACTGAGTGGATGATCTGACAGAAAACTACAGTTTACAGTTCTGAGGGTCATCTCTGGGTTTTGGCATCTTCCATTTTCAGGTGAAAATGAGCTTGTTAAAATATAAACCCAACAAGTTCATACTGTAGCTAAAAACAAGTTCTGAAAATACTGCTAACTCGGCCATATGTTAAAGTAAATAACTTGATGGTAAAGCAGGTGAAGTATCAAAGAAGCTCCATTTTGAATAGTATTTATTTGCAATCATTAGTTTTAAACGGGAAACTGTTTACAGGCACACACTAGATAACCAAAATAGAATGAACATAAAGAAATCTATTTGAAGGTCCTTATCAAATATTTCAAATATTTTATTAAATATTTTATTCAGTTTCATTATCACAGTTTAATGTACTTTAGCATGTTATACACATGACTTAACATGTGCACTTAAAAGTATCAAATTAGAGAGTTTTGAATAAAGTATGACATTCTATAAACGTGCTTATTGACTTAACTACACACGACTAGGAAGGCAGTAGCTCTGTTATACCACTGATGGAGATGAACTATTGTAAGGCATGTTTCCACCAAACTTTGGAGAGAATAAAACCAGATACTATGTCAAAATCCAGTGGAAATACAAGTGAGAATAGAAGTTGAAGGATTGGGCTCCAAAAAGAAAGACCATAGCAAATCAGTTGTGTTGAAACTGTCAACAGATACTGGTTATTAAAAGCAAGCACTGCTGAAAAAGAAGGTTCTTGTAGCATCCAGGTCAGCAGGATCTGTGTTTTTTTCAGGTGTGATTTTTGAGACTCACACCTTATGGTGTGTAATGTGAAGAAAAGATATCAAAATCTAGCAAGGAAGGTGGAAAACTATCATCTGAGAAACTTCAGGTTGTTTTATAAGCAAGCACGGGCGCACTTTAGTGCGGAGTCCACAGTGGCAGTCACAGCACTCGGAGGCGTGAGTGTGCACGTACACACACGTGCAGACACATGCGCAGACACACGCGCAGACACACGCATGTACACGCCTCTCCTGCTTCTGTCGCCCTCAAAGACCCAACCATGACTGGAGTACAGCAGTACTGAGGGGCAAAAGGTTTCAGCTGTGGAGCTGAGAAGAGCAGCCTAGAGCATTACATTTGGGAGGACAGTCAGTTTTCCTGAACAGGTGTGGTTTCTCCCATGGAGTACAGCGTGGGTCTGCTGGTATATGCTAACAGCCAAGACCCAGAAACTACAGTATAATTCTTTGGAAGAACTCCACAAATGTTAAGCTGTTTGCAGTCATTTTTAAAATTCCACCTCAATGAAGGCCCTAGGTCATGATGACGTGCTTCTCCCAGGAACATCACGCAAGCCCAAGCTTAAATCAAGAGCGTAGCGGTCCGTGATTTGGGCTCCCACACTGTCACAGTGCCAACAACAATGCTGCCCCTTAAGGAAGGAGGGCTTCCAGCCTAAGCCTGGGTGTGTTGCTCAGTGGAGATCTCCTGTCAAGTCTTCCCAGATGTCTGCCATCAAAGAATTAGTGGGGGGACATTAAATCGACATCAATCTCATAAGCTTCTTCAAAGTTGTCAATTCAGTACAGAATACTGAGTATATATATTACTATGATAATATTTCGGTGAGAGAATAAACCTCACTGTGCCTTTTTCTTGGGGAATTCAGGGGAGGAGGCAAGTAACCCTTTCACAGCCTAAATATGTACTTGTTCATGGCACTCAGTGTCCTGAAGCACCTCAGCAGCCTGGCAGCCGTAGCTGACAGTCCAAAAATATGTACAAGGTAAGGAGAATGCCATGAGTACTGCAAAACATGGCAAAGGAGCTCTTCAACCTATCAAACAAGCACAGCAAACGAACAGCATCTAATGGATAATGTAGGGTAAACAACACACAGGTTGCACAGTTATGTTTCCTTGTGAAATCAGGACTGCAAGCGTAAACTCCAGAAGGAAATTTCAAGAGCAGCACATGGCTTACTCGACACCTCTGCAAACATGAGAAGCCCACCACCCCACAAGCACTGCATCTTCTGCTGTTACAGAAACTGATCCCACTGAACCAAGCAGAGCTAGTGGGCCCACGTCCTGCAACCCATATGACTGTGGCAGAGGTTAAACAAAAATGCTCCCGCAACAGTTTGGCTACCACTGTATACTCCACCTTTACATGTCTGTGCTATATAAACATTGCTCCTGGAAAATAAACACACAGCGATATGCAAATGGTATCAATGGCCAAAAAGATTACATGATCAAGCCTGAAAGCAAATGGAAGTTAACAAAAGTAGTCTTTTAGGAGAGGTAGCCATATTAGGCTCAGCATTCAAAAAAAAAGGGAGTGCACTCAAAAGGGTCAACATACATTATAGTGTCTTGTAGACCCTTGTTTCTCTCATTTCCTACATCAGTTTTTTGCAGACTGTACACACCCAGGCACACACACATGCATGCACACACACACCCCCCCACACCCCCCTATATATACACATCTAAATTCCTCTCTAATTCCCCCTTGTTGCCATCATGTTTCCATACTGAGAATAAAGGGCAGCTTTCCTTACATGTTCTCTTAGCTGTCCCATGTCTATAACTTGCTTTTCAGTTGGTTCAGTATCTGTACAGTAGCTAAACAGGCAGTGGAAATTAAAACTACTTCAATTAGTATCCTGTTGCAAAAGACAGCATCCAAACAGTAAGGCATTCCCTTGTACTGACGTGACTTACAATTTCTACTTGATACAAACAGCAGAATGCTCTTCAGCCTTGTGCTACAAAGGCAGCTTTCACCCAAATAAAAAAGACCAAAGCTGGAATTTAAACACCAAAAATCCACACACTTCTACCAGTTCCTTGTTCTTGTGCCCCTTTTCAACAATGCTTATCACTTTAATTTCAAAAGTCATGCACCAGTGCTATAAAATAGAAACCCAAACTACCAAGAAGTCTCTTGCTCCTGACTTTGGGATACTGTATTAGTATAAAAGAGCATTCAGTCATCTTAAATAAATATATTCTCTTCTGAAATCACAGCACATTCAAGGGATAGTTACTGCCAAAAGCAGAGCTTTAAGTAATCTCCATAGATGGTTTCAGAATCGTTTAGTCAGAAAAGACCTGTGAGATAGGGAGCTTTGATTGATTTGGTCTAATACCTGGAAAATAGCCTACCGTGGGGATAAGAATCTGCATCTCAAATGTTCTGCAGAACATGTTTCCCATATTTGTATACAGTACTAGAACAATTAAGAAGACATTACAGTAAATTTCTCCCAGCTGCTTAGATCTGTAGCTTCAGCTACAACAATGCATTTTGTTTGCCTCAGAACTATGAAACATCGAAGATGACTAAATAAATAAAAGCCAAGGAAAACTGGGACAGTACTGCATTTTACACTTGAGACAAGATTCCCCCCTCCCATGGATAAGTCACAGAGGACAACTACAGTAAATGCTTGTCTTTTTTTTTTTCAAAGAAAAATTTATACACAGGTTCAGATCCAGAAAATAATGTGAAATGCATAAATATTGATAGCTTTAGCTAAGTTAAAACGGGTTCAGTAAAGTATGATACAACATATTCAGAATAAACAAAGCAGAAAAGCATCATATTTTGGTTTGCTTGAGATATACATAAGGTGCAACAATTTCTTCTCTAGAGGCATTTGTGGACAATGTGTTAACAGGTAACAGTGTTTGCTGGTATACTGAAGTACACACAATAGCAGTAAGATTTTCCAAAATGAAAGCAGCTGAAATTAATAAAAATTAAAACAAAACAAACAAGGAAAAAAACCCAACCCCAATACAGTAAGATATTGGTCTGAAGTTTTTGTTGTGCTAATAGACTTTGTTACCTGAAAATACTGATACCCCTTCTAGTAGATTCAGGGAAAATTCTAGCTACTTAAATCAAGACTTCACTCAGAGAACCAACAAAGGCAAATGCCTAGTGAACTATAAAGCTTTGCAGGATTTCTGCTACTCTCAGTGCCTAATCGCTTAAAAATTAAGCATATCTACAAAAAGGTTTATAAGTATCTGAAAACAGTCATATCCAGTAAACTGACCCAACCCTACCCCCTCTCTAAGGGAAAGTCAAGGAAAAGCAGATCAAGTAAGATATTAATTCATATAGAAAAAAGTAATTTTCTGTTTCTTTTAAAAAAGGTACCATTAATATACAGAAATATCTCAAGGAACAATATTGAAATTTAAATTGAGGAAGGATGGGGTGCTTTGACAAAAATATATCTACTCTAAAGGTTTCTAGAGAAATAAGTTAGTACCATTGTCAACGTGAACGGCCTGCACTGTAACATATTTGGATTTCAGCTAATTATAAAGTGGTCCAAAACTCCAACAGCCACCCTGCTGTGACCCACAAGTCTTTTAAGTTTTTCCTGTCTTGTTAAAATAACTTATAAAAATTTAATAAAATCTTATTTAAAATACCACCATAGGCTGCAATGGCATTGTAGGGGCTCTTAGATATTTATTTACCTGAATTTTTAGAAAAGCCTTTTCACTGACTCATTGGTTTGTAAATTTTGTTGTTATTCTGTTGTTCCCTTCTTTCAACACATGCATCCTCGACGGTGCTGTTTCAGTGACACTTCCCCAGCTACCTGCCTTTTGTCAGACCTTTAATCCTTTCTTAAAACTCTTGTGGTACATTGTATATTGTTGCCTGACACGGAACCAGAAACTTTCACTTAACTACAACAATGAAAGGCTAAACCTAGCAAGCATTAATAGTTACTGTCCATATGGCTATTACATCAAATTAGTTACAAAATAACCCCAAAACACATTATCAATTCAGTCAAGTATAAATAAGAATGCCTGATAGAATGATGTAAACTCGCATCATTTAAAGACTTAATTCAAAGAACTTCAAACTCAATCTAATACTATCAAAAGTTCAGCCGGCATGACGAAGACTAATAGAAAATTATTGCTGGAGTCCAATTTGGTAAATTGTTGTGCTACAATGCAGAAAGTAGGGAAACATCTTGTGCTATAGAAGAAGTACCCTGTTGAATTTGTAGCTTTAGATCAATTACTAGTGATCATTTTGCATCTATTGGTAGGAATCAATGCTTGGCTATACAATAGTGTAAGTCAGAACAGTGATGGTAACAGGCCAAGTGATACACTTGGCATACTTTTGGGATGTATTTATGAGAGCAAAACACAAAAATTCAACATAAGCAGAGACAGAAACTGGCAGATGGATCTGTTTGGTAGTCAGATTTCAGTCACACACTACTCTTCAGTTGTAGTTTAACTGTATACAGCTTTCCATTTCACCAGCACAAACTGTAATTGGCCCTTTATGCAAACTCTGAAGCTGATTTGGACTGTGCATAGTAACTACAACAATGCCAGTGTCTGTAAAATGTAAAAAGTATGTGTATTGGTGTACACTGCATTGAAAAGTCATGGTTTTAGGTTTTTCAGAACTGTGAAATAATACTAAGGTCACTTTTGAAAAACGCATTTGCAGTACTTTTTGTTTACAGGAAAGTTTCACCAAGTCACTCAGATATCTATGCAAAAATAAAGGAACCCTCCAAGGCGTGAAAGACAAGTCAATTATCTGCAGTATTTTCTTTTCCATACACCACTCCTTTTTCTAATGCACATCATCCTGGTTATTCAAAGCTAAATTAAAAAGAAACTAACCCAAACGTAGCCTGTCAAAACTTCTCCCAGTAAACTCTACCACTCTGGTGGCAAATATAAAAGTGCAGAACATCTGGACCACGTGGCTGCCCAAACACCGCTAACAATGGTACATCTGTCCAGGCTGCCTTGAGTTCTCTGGAACAGGTTTTAAATTCACTCTACAATATAAACGTAGGCATAACCTATTAATATAAACCATCATAGAACTTAAATCTTCATGTACAAAATGACTAAGAATATCTAATAGTAACTAGTGCAGTGCGTCAGTGTTTTTGTTTTTTTTTTTTTTTTCTTTTTCATTTAGAATAACTAGGTATTATATGAAACTAGTTGCCGTACTCTCTGGTTGGTAAAAGAGATGCTGTGTGAGCTAACAGTAAAGGCAGCCTTTTTCACACCAACCACCTGTTTACTGTTTAAAAGCCTTCAATAGAAAGCAAGCTCTGGGATCATTCCACTTCATTTCAGTTCATTAATAGACAATATCACCCTCCTACATACTGGGTTCCAATTTGAGGACCTGGCCCAAGTTGCTAACATCTGGCTTCCAGTGAATTCTGGGCCACTCAGAGCAATAAGCACTTTATTGCAGTCTCTAGTTCCATCATATGGACTGACTAGCTTCCCTTGGTAAAGACAAGGCTAGGATATTAGGTAAAGCACAATGTTTTACAATAAAGTGGAGCTTCACTGGTCAGCGCAGGAAATAAGCACTGGAGCCTGAGACATTTCATTTGGCTGTCCATCATGTGGGAGAGGTGTGGCCCTCTGACTTCTGCAAAAGAAGAAAAGAAAATCCACCCATCAATACTTGGAGCACAGGAGGTGCTGTTACCAGAGAAGAGAGGATGGAAGCTGCAGCTGTATGGTTCAGCACCCGACACTGCAGCAGCAGCAGGGTAACTCCTCACTGCCACGGGTGCTCACATACTCTGGTCACATGTGCTTTCAGAAGTGTCCCCTGACAACCTACATCACAGTGCAAAGGCAAGAAAAAACAAGACGTGATGGTATTTGACTACACAAAGCAAAATCCACAGCATAAGAGTAAGTTAAGAGCGTGCAAGTGTTGCGCCTCATTTTGCAAGGGAGCTGCTGCAGCCCTCAGAAGCAGAGCATACAGCACGTGTGGCAAAGAAGGGAAATGCACAGAGGCACAGATCTTGTTAGTGTGAGCCAACAGACAGCTTCTAAGCAATATGGAAATACACTCATCAGCAGAGCTGCACTGGGCTTTCTGCATGTTCCGTGACTGCATCAGCCTAGCACATCTCTTCCATTACTACAGCAGTGTTAATTTACAAGTGATCCCTTGGCACAGTGTATCATAAAAACAAACTGTGCCAGAATTATGTGCTGGAAATCAACATCAGTCATGGTACCAAATGGACTTGAGGGAACTCCTTTGCAGCTTGCCTTTTAAAATACATACACCAAGCATGTCACTGCCTGTTATTTACTCCCATAGGTGAGGTTCTATTTATGTTACAGTATTTGTCATAGGTAGCAATGAAAATCTGGGGCCTGCTTCTTATTTAGACCAGGGCTGCTCTACCTCACTCTGGCTCAGCTAAGACCCCCAAGAGAAACCCCCAGCAGAGGTACCCATGTGCTTCACACAACTGGGGTGCAATGAAGTGGCCTTGGCACAAAATGCAGCTCAGACTCAGGAGTGCTTAACCAGGGCATGCACAAGGTAAGTAAATCTAAGCAGAAAACTTCAAATGAAAACCACGCTGCCAGAAGGATTCCATGTCCCAAGACTGTATGAAACTATTTAATAAATTAAATTCAGACATTGAAGAAACACATCAAGCAAACCTCCAACTTCCTTCTTCTCATTTCTGGCTATTTGCAAATGAAGTGAGTTACAAAAAGTAACAACAGTTGACAAAGTAGAAAACAGAGAAGCATCTAGCCTGTAAGATTTAGGATTCTATTTTGATTTCCATTTGCCTAGTCTGTGAAAGACATGGTTAACTTTCCACTGGAAGAGTCCCCCCTGTTGTCATTTCACTTCCCTCAGGGTCATTACAAACTGGTATTTCCAACAGTTGGGGGATATTTGCCCATTTGGTGTTTCCAGGCCTTGAGAAAGGTGCTGCACTGCTCGAGCTACATAATGACATGATAAACAATGGGATTCAAAGAGAAAGACCCAAGCATAAAGCTCTGAAAAGCATTAGCTCGCTTCAACAAGGACACGAGGAGGACAAGAACGCTTAAGAGGCACAAGAAGGAAAAACCACAGCAGAGCAAATCCTGCTGCTGTTGTGTATTTCTGGTCAGTGTTAATGGCAGTCAGTGAAGCCACAATGGTGTGAATGAGAGCAGAGCTTGGCACAGCACTTCCACAAGTCCCATTTTACGGCTTATGATGACAGACAGGCTGACTGCAGCATGAAATCACTTCTAACCCAAAACAGCGCTGCTTAACCAAGACAACAGCTTCTGCAGAGAGGAACCAGCAGATCTGTTTCTTGTAGGGTTCCTGAGCTTCTAAAAAGCCTTTGAGCACTTGATGTGCAGTCTGAACACTGGGTTCATCACTGGGGCCTGTGAGTGGAATGGTTAATTGAAGGTGTGAATTGTTTAATGAACTGCTGTCTTGAGGAGTTGCTTAGGCAGCCAGGAGTCTGTTAAATGGCATCTGCAGACATTGTGATGGTTTCAAACTGGCCCAATGCTTCCTCAATGAGTTTCCACTGCAGGAGAGGATGGGGGTTTCATACCCAGTAAGTTCCATGAAAGAACAACACTGGATAATCAAGAGTCAAGGAGCACCTGCTCTCTTTGGTTGATTCCCATCACAGGTCTGACCATGCTGAACTCATTCATAAGCCCTAAGTAAGCTGGCACATTCTCCACCTTGTCTGTATGGATGGCCTACACAACAGCTGAGAGGACCAACCCAGACTATCCTGGCTTTCCATCACCCAGAGTTGTTCTGCCCCATGCTACTCTGCAGATGCTCTGCCTTCTACACAGCAAAGCACAAGAGTAAGAATAACAAGTTAACTTTCCTCAGCCATGTTCAGCATAAAAAATTCATCTCAAAAGGTATGAAATTCTCTCCACCATCTTAGGTTTTAGGCCACTGGAAAATGCAAATCAGCATGCAGTAGCTATTTAAATCTGCTATTATCGGACAAATAGCATCTGATAATTCTCAATCATTAGGATCTCAAGGAGCATATGAACCTGTTTACATACAAAAATTGGTAGGTAAGCTTACTGGGAAGGATAATTTTACTAACTCCTAAGCAGTTTACACTGTCATTTAGGTGAAGATTTAACACTACTAAGCAAGTGGGGTAAAGCAGACATTCATAGAAAACTGTGGAAGAGGAAATGCAGGTCAAATTGAACAGTCTGCTATTCACATGCTTTCTGAGCAAACTGTCAGCCACATACTATGTACTTAAGACAACAAGAAGAAAAGAAAACCATACCTGTGTACATTTTCCATGGCTGCTACTTCTGCCAGAGCAGCTAAGCTAAAAAACGCAGACACCGCTGGCATATCTGACGTAATACTATGGTTTTCTTCTGTCTCTGTGTTTCTGGAGCATTCACTGTTGCAATCTGTTTCTGCACTTGATGATTTTTGGAGAGTACTTTGTGGCAGCTCTTTTGGCTTCTCCTCTGCAAAGAAAATTAAGTGTTCAGGTGTAGTACATAAATTCACTGCAGCCTGTGGCTATGCTGACTAGCCTGGTGTTAACAGAACCTTTATCCTTAGGACTTCGATTCTGCCAGTGTCATTTGATTCATGCTGTAACCTCTTCTGACTCAAGCCACTGGGTCAGAAGCACACTACTGAGGTTTATGAAGCACTTTACTGATTTTGCATTCAACTGAATTTGATCTTTTAGGTCAGGCAAGAGAGCTTGTGTGTATGTTTTAGATACAGAAGTCCTGAAATATTGCTTACTGGAGAACTCCAGCAAGGACTCTGGCATTAACTGTCATATTATGGAATTCAGTTTTACAACCTATAACCAGATGCAGTGTGATTTCTTTGCTGGACTGGAAACAAATTATGAAAGGTAACTATTCTCCATTGCTTTCTGCATCAGTTAACAGTTCTGAGAGTGAAATACCCAGTGAGAAAAGACAAATTTGATCATTCAAACAAAAGGAGTTGGCCATGATGGACTCTGATTTCCCAGTTGGTTGATACCTGTATTTTAAATAATGACTATCCTAAGCATGTATGAAAAGAAGCTAATTTAAAAACACTGTCCTGATAGGTTGCTTGTACCCTCAAACCATCTCCAACCACTCAAGTTTTAATAAAATTTTAGCTCCAATTTCCTTACCCAGTGTCCCTGCTGCTGGTGACACTCGCCCGTCTGCTGTTCGGACAAGATGTGTGATCTTGGTTTTCCTTGCTTTTCTTTTCTGGCTGCCAACTAAAGGCTCGTGCATCATTGCTGGCTCTGGAGTGTTTAGGGAAGATATAGATATTTTATTCTTCCAGGCTGACTCACTGGAATTTCTGTCTTCTAATAGTATGGCTGGAAGGGAATAAAAATGCAACTTTAGATGTAGAATAATTCAGCCACAAGCACTGCTCATTTACCATTTTGCATCTATCAGCATAAAACCCAGGTACTCAGAGCATAACCCATGGCAAGACATGATCTGAATGCCACAGATGTTTGCATGGAAGTAACAAAATCCACCTTAAAGACATACTGAAGGTTCAAGTTTCTAATATTTGCAAAAAAACAGTGAGATTGTCAGGGGCACTTCAGTGGGAGCAGGGTATTGCTCTGTGTAAAACATCCTGCAATAGAAGGTGTCAGCAAGTGGCTAAGAGACAAAATATATTTAAGGAATAACAGGGGTCCTCATGTAAGCCTATCTTAGCTCACAGACAGACTGACAAGCAGAATTCAGCAATTCCTGACTAAAACCCAGTCTTACCTCTTTAGTCAGTCTACATCAACTCCTCTAAAAAAGGTTAATACTAGCTTCTACAAAATAACAAACCCTAAAAACCACCCCAAAGCCGCAAATACAAAAGCAGAGAACTGGATCACAGCTGAAGACAAACATACTAAAAAATGGAAGTAAGCATGGGATAGAATACCACGACAGAAATACTACTCACATAAAGTCAGAGAACGAGAAAGGAACAGTTTAAGTCTTTCTTAGCAGCTCCAGTGTTGGTGTTCTGAAGTAGCCTTTTACCCCAAACTGGAACATGATCCCAAATTTTCACTTGACTAAAGAGTTTACTTTAATCTTGTTTACAAAGAAATTAGTCAGACAGCAATCACAAAACATATTTAAGCTTCCAGAGTCTGAGCTCAGTGCCTAGTAATCAATTGTCTGCAATCTGCATTGACTCAACAAGCTCTTCTACTGATCCCATGGGTTATCACTAGTCCATCAAGGCAATCTGTGACATCTTCCCTCCTGTGATGAAAGTGTTATGAAGCCTGTCCCATCTGTGATCACTGTCAGCTAGGGTTAGAAAGAGGTTACAGGTAGCAAATGGAATGCCCAAGTAATTTTTTACAGATGTCTGTCTAACTTGTTTTGAAATTGAGAACACTTATGATACCTGCACCAAGTTGTTGAGGTTTTTCCCAGGATACTGCCATCCTGAGTGATTATACATTTTTTTCCTAAGGCCTGCACCTCATCTCCCCTGCTGCATTTTCAACTCATTATTTTCTTTACTACTTTTCTTTACCTGTCAGGTTATACCCCATCTCTTTGCAACAGTCCTTGATATATCTTCCACAGCTGTTACTGGGTCTACAGTTAGCTTACTCTTCCCTCCTGTTTCTTTTAATCTTTCTCCCCATTTTAAAGACTCGTTTAACAAGATACATTTGTGACTTTTTGGGTGACAAAGCAAAAATTACACACATGGAATTGAAGCTGAAGTGCAGACTGCTCTTTCAGAAGGGCAGAAGAACTGAACAATGCCAAGTGTTCTCCTGCACTGAGGCTGGTGGTGTCACACAGCAGCACCCAGCCCCACAAACTGTGCACAACAGCCTAACAGTCTGCATGGCCTTTGCCTTCTTTCACATTACTGTGTATTTCTATTTATTGTTAGTTTTGTAGATTTAATGAACTTTCTATTCAAAGATATAGCTAATAAAACCTTTATCTTTTGCTGGCTTCTTTAATTGTTCATTGTGTGAGGATGTGGACTAGATTAAGAGAATAGCTGTAACATATTTCATCTTGTTAGCAGTTGCCCTTTGCTCTTCTGTTTGAATGGGAAGGACCTCTTAATGTTTTATTGTCTAGGAATACAATCAGATCTAGTACATATGTGCAAAAACATTTGAAACTTTAACTTTTTTATGATCTTCATTTACCCATGTTCTCTTGCAAACCATTTTCAAACTTGTGCATGTTCTTTATTCAGAAAAGCACACAGCTTCAACTAGCATTTTGAAGTGTTTAGCTCTAGCAGCCAACCTTTTCAAAGCAGAGCTTTGCTGTAAAACAGTTTTTTGTTAAGAGTGCTCAAGAGAAAGCACAGGAAAAGATCCACCCTGTAACAGTCCAATTAAATAGAAGCACCAATGACTGCAAATGTGACTTTCAAGTAACTCAGCTGGGCCAACAGTGAGATGTTCAGATAAGCTTTGTGCATCGAGACCAGGATCTTAATTGGAATGTATAATTAAATAGGCAACTTTCTCTCCAGATTTCTTATTTGGGAATTCATAAGTGTTGATTATATTTTAATGTAGTGGTCTGGTTGTAGTCCAATACTATCTGTTAATTCTGATTTGCTCTAATTAGCATTTTGATACTGCTGTCTACTTCTAGCTTGACTGAGTTTATAATGCTTTTAATCGTAGTACTACAATTCACTTTTTTTTACATTTAATAAAACAATCAAGACACGATTTCAAACAATGAACAACATATAGCCTTGATTTGGTATGTGTTTAATTACATATGTTGTATGTCAGGTCACTAGAAATCAACTTGATTGATCACTACAGCTGAGGGTTCCCTTTTATGTTTTTCTTTCTCATATCGGATGTGTCAAAATAAAAAGAGAAAAAAAACCCTTGAAAGGTAAAATAGACAATAGTGGAAGACATAAGGAGTACATGATGGCATGTTTGACTAAGAAACAGCAGAAGGTGGCTGTAAAAATTCCGATGCAGTAAGTATATTCCTTCTCCATGTTTTTATATTGTTTTACATTTCCTCTCCAAGTTTTTTTTTTTTTAATCCTTGAAATGAGACTTAAAAGCTGTCTACTTTCCTTTTCTCCTCTAGCTCTAAAAGAAGCTCTTTATCACTTCAACATAACATTGCTGCCAGACAGTCTTGAAGAAGGAAGGATTGAAGGTGAACAATGAGTATTTTGTGTGTGTGGGGGTGCACAGTCAATGTTGAAGGGAAGAGCATCTTTTTCTCTTCTCTAGTAGTCTTAGTGGACACTGGGTTTAGAAATCCTTTCACTGACTTCTTTACAGAGTGTTACTCAAGTAGACGTAAAACATAACTTGGAAATCACACAATGGCTTCACTCACAAGACCCTTTGCACTCACCTCTAAAGGAGAAAGGAGACCATGTTTTAACAACTCTACATCTAAACTATGTGCTGCTGCACCTCCTTCAAGAGGAACAGCATCCCACTGCTTCAAGTGACAAAGGTATATCCATACAGATGCTCCAAATCAGGACCTGGTTCTGTTCTGCACGGAGGATAGGGCTAGCCAGGTTGAATTCCCTGTAGTTTTCTTTAATCTATCTGATCCATTCTGCTTCCATGCTGTCCTGCATTCAAGAGCTGTCCCATGAGGAGCTCAGGTAGTTTTCAGAGGAACACTCTCTGGACATGAAATGAGGTTCTGCAGTGACTGTGCAGTCCTGTCAACAGGCAGTTGTGTGCTCAGCTCTCCATGACAGTGGCATGGCCAGAACTCCTGGGTTATTTTTGGAAGCAGAGAACATGGCATGAAGGTGTGAGCCTTTAGGCATGCCTACAACACCACAGTGGCAGAAATGACTCTGAGAGAGACGTATCCAGAGGTCTATGCCAGATGGTATCCTCCTGTTTTGTTAAAGGTTTGCACTGACAGTTTATCCAATTCTGCAGGCATGCAGAGTACATGTAGTCCTTATGTCCCCTCTATCTTTCTGAACAAGAAAAATGAAGTCTAGTGAACTGACTCAGTACACCACAGCTTTTCAGACCAAATCCCAACAAAACACAGACTTACAAGAATTTCTTTAGTGATGCTTGTTATCAGAGAGAGCTGCAGAAGTTTAACCACATTTAGTGGAGAACAAATGTTCTGTGGGTCTAAGCATGCTGGTACCAAGGAAGAAAGGTGGGCTGTAATGATTTAATTGTCTTTATGAAGTTAAACAGTGAAAATCCAGCCAGACAGAGCGTAGCTTCAAGTCACCAGTGTCTACAGAACCACCTCACCAAGGAAGTGATGCCAAACACACTGACCTGGCAGAAACTCCAGCTCTTCTGACAACAGGACACTGCTACAATCCTGCTTTGGGGCCAGGCAGCACACAGAGATGCAGCATGGACTGGGGACTAACAGGCAGAGATACCAAGTAGCAGATGGTCAACCCAGGTGTAGGAGACAGCCGCCTGGGCGGGGAGCTCTGCTGCAGGAGCCTGTGCTGATCCAACCCTCCTCCAGCCAGAATGGTTGCCAAAGGCACAGAGCTACTGGCTCCCTCTGGGCTGCAAGCCTCACAAAACAGGGCTCTGATATGTGTGTGGGAGAGCTGCTGGAGGAGTGGGTGCAGGGACAGGGCTGCTTCACGTGTGAGCTGATGCTGAGACCAGTGTATGTGCTCATCCTCTCTTCTCCCCTGCCCTTTTCAGTGTCCCAGCTGGCTGCTACACAGAGCATGCAAGAGCCTCAGCACAGCTCACTAAGTGTTCCTGCAAAGAGGCAATCGCTGTGACTTGGTATTTTAAGTACTGCTTCCCATCAGAAAGCCTTGTTGGTGTGGTAGAAAAATAAAACTCTCAGATGAGTGTTAAATTCCCCAAGCAGGCATGGGTCCAGCTGTGCTTCTGTCAGCCTTCCTAAGGAAGAGATCTATCTCTTGACATATTCAATTGCACTACTGTGCGCTCTCTAGCATTTCACTGGTGTTAACTGGGCTGTACCCTGCTCTATGAACACCTGCAAACTCTTAATATGGTGATGTGCACTGGTCCTTCCGTGTACAATGTGGTCAAAATTCACTGAGATGTCCATACCAGAGACACACAGACAACACAATACAATCAAATAAATATGCCTTTACTGCACCTTCCCTCACTCCTAACACAGATGCACATAGTCACACACACTTTTGAAGCTGAAAAAACATGAAGCTAGCATGACCTCTGCTGACAGCAATCCTTCCAAGTGTCTCCTGTGCAGCTTTGCAAAAATTCAAGCGCCTTCGTTCTTCAAAATTAACTTCATAAAAACCAAAACTGCACATTATGTAGACTTGTGACTCACCAGAAATATAGATTAACCACCAAAAGGAGTAAAAATTTTCATTTATTGTTTGATCCACAAAATGCTCCAATAAATATTATCTGAATTGAAATGGAGATTCTGGGATTCCTATCTGAATGCTGCAGAATATGGAACAGCTCAGCCACACAGTTTAGGGCCTGTTGCTAGGATCTCCTGGATGGAGGATGAAGATCTGTAGGCAGCACATGAGGGAGAGGCTGTCCTGCACCTGCCGAGGCCATGCCCACACTGCACTTTGCTGATCAGCACTTTGCTTTCAGTCACTACAGGGTACACTTCAGAGTAGGCAAGACTCCAAATTTTCTCCCCTCTGTAATTCAGGGGAAAATGCAGTTCCTCATCAATACAATCAAAGACATGCATTGCCTTTCCTCTGTGATTATATATGGGCTGTGTAAGGTTCCTAAGTTCCTCATGTCTTTGCTTTAGTCTTGGGAGGAACTTAGCAAGCTGGCTCTGCCCCAGCAAATGCACAGACATATCTTTAATGTTTAGACACTCTGACATTATTTGCATGCTTAACGTCCAAGGAGATGCCTCTGTGCTGTGCTGGAATGAGGCCAGGGTACTCAACACTTGCCAGGGTTGAATTTTTGATCATAGTGCACACTTCACTTTGT
Source organism: Cisticola juncidis (assembly GCA_013400215.1). Taxonomy (NCBI): domain Eukaryota; kingdom Metazoa; phylum Chordata; class Aves; order Passeriformes; family Cisticolidae; genus Cisticola; species Cisticola juncidis. The sequence continues at coordinate 520,127 of VXBR01004348.1, read as the reverse complement.
ATCAAAACACGCTGGCCTCTTTTAAACAAGTGCAGGGTTTGACATTTTGTTTACCCACATCTTCATCTGCAGATTTTAAGGTAGTTACATTTTTTACTCTTTACTTAATCATCTATTAAACACTTCCTGTTTCTTTTCCCCCAGGAGAATTTAAACATCCATTTTTTCTTAATAATTTGTCTACATGGTCTATTAATAATTCAGGAACAAAATCTGAATGATGCCAAATAAAAACTATGCAAATGTATGATGTCTTTTTTACATCAACATGGAAGCAAGAGAGTTACTTCTCATCAGCAACTCCCACAACGTATTAGTTGTACAAATACAACAAGACAGAGCAAGTAATTTCAAATTATTTGCACCATGGAATGCAGAGGAGCAGGTACAGCCTATGTGGGAAAATAGTGTAGGTGCAACACAGATGACAAAAACCACAGCACCAGGAAAGGAGAGGAAATTACATCTCACCTCTTAGGAAAAGATATCAACCATAAAGGTAGCTGGGAAACTGGAGACAGGAACAACAATTTTATTATCTTAGAGATGAACATGTGTGGGGAAGAAATCAGACAAAATTAATGGAGTTAAGTAAGCAGAACCAGAGAGGCTTTTCCACACTACAAGAACAATGCAGGAGACAACATCACTGTGGAACAGCTAAGGAATAGCCTAGGCATGACTTAGAATAATGTGAGTAACACGATGGCAGAAGAAAAAGGGCCCAGAGAAGCAGGCTAAGCTATAATCCTGTATATACTGTCCACTTGAAAATGCCCCTCAGAGTTGTGCGTTCGCAGTATGCAGGATTATAATGTAACAAGAAGATTTTAGAGCTAAAAGTGGGTAGAGGGAAGACAAGGTCCAGAATGTAACTTAAAAAACTGCAGAAGGTATTTTCAATATGAAGCAAACAGAAAGTTGGCTTAAGATTTCTACAGAGGCAGGGTTGGAGATTGGTACTTCTGAGATCTGGTGTAGAAACAAGCACTTACATCCTGACTAGGCTCTTACTTTGACCAGCTGCAATTTCCAGACAGCAAGAAATCACAGGAACAGGAGATGGGGACATGCACAAATGCTCTGGCAAATATGGTCACTCATACAGAAGGAAAAAGATAAGAGTAACCTAAGGACTACAGAGCTGTGAGCTGTAGAAGATAAAAGTTTTCAGGGCCAACTGCAGAACTGGCCTTGCTTTGTCAGCTCTGCCGCATGGCATCTGGAACAGGGAAATTGTAATTAAAAGGAGATGCCAAGTAAAAACAAAACAGCATCATCCTGGAGAAGGTAGTATCAGCTGGAGCCAGGAGGCAATGGAATTATGGCAGACAGGGAAAATAAGGAACGAAAGTGATCAAAAACTAGAGAGCTGAAGTGTCTCTGTCTAGAAGCATTTCCCTGAGACTGAACTGAGAAAGAAGGCAGCTGAAAACCTTAATTAAGCAATGCACCAGTACCTGCATCCGGAACATTAAGCTTCTTTCTGTGCTTAAATTTGCTGACAAATTTGTGGAATAAGTTCTTTTTCTGAGACTGGAATGAACCTACAGACAACATTAATAATAACATACTTTTAATTAGAAGCTTGAAAAAGAATACAATAGTCACAATATGTATGGGCTGTACAACCTCCCCTTGCTATAACACAAGCTGCAATTTGACGGGGAAGCACAAGACCTGACCTTCTGCCCGAAGGGACTGTGGAGGCTTTGGCAAGCTGTAGTTCAACCTACCACCTTTTCAATGTTTAAATGCATATAATGCATTTTGGGGAATGAAGCCCTTAGGAAAGCTTAGCCATACAATAAAACAGGGAATTTTCTTGCTTGTTTAAAGATATGCTCTATTTTGGACGTATACTGGGCTTTGATGGCAGGGAGTAAACTTAACAGTGCTGGAAACACACCATGGTTTAGTTACTGCTGAGCAGTGTTTACAGAGCAACAACATCTCTCTTTCTCACTCTGGCATCCCAGCAAGTAGGCTGAGGGTGTTCAAGAGGGTGGGAGGGGACACAGTTGGGACAGCTGACCCACACTGGCCAAGAGGCATTTCACACCATACTAAGCACAAAACTGTGGGCAAAGTTTTTTTGGAAGTTGTCCATTGCCTCAGGCACTGGCTGGCCATCAGTTTGTTAGTGGTGAGTGCTGGCTTTCATATTACTTGTTTCCTCCCTCCAACTCATGAGACTGTCCTCTTCTTGAGCCAGGAGGTATTATTTCATGTTTTTGCCCTTCCTATTCTCTTCCACATCCCTCTGTGGGAGTGAGCAACGCAGGGTAGGAACCAACTTACCAGCCAGGGCCAACCCACCACAGGATGCAAGAGCTATCACTGCCTTCTTGGTGACCAGAAATGAGATATACTAAGTGCAGAAGTAAAAGCTCCCAGAGGAGGAAGGTTATGTCCAGCTCATGGAATCATTCCTACTTTGCCAGCACAGTCTTTTCTAGGTGCAGTCAGAAGACATCTTGTGTGACACTGGACCACAAAATATGCCACTATCAGATGAGGGGAGCAATCAGTGATATAACAGCAACATGGGCATTAGAGATGCATAATCTTCACAATGCAAATCCATTTTTAGGAAGTTTACAGAAACTCAACTTCAAAAATCTTATTTCCAATGACACAGTGGACAATTAAGTCTTTAGGCTAGTTTAGAACAGGCCAGCCCAAACAGAAATGAGATGCTGTGCATGTGACAAGATGATTTATAGCCTAACAAGCAGATGTCCTTCCCATCTCTAGCTCACCTGGAACAGGATTCTAACCACCAGAAATACTGGCCTTTTCCACTGCTCCTCATCCTTAAAAGGAACCAGACACATGCATTGGCTACTGGGACATAACTGCAACCATACAGGAATGTGCATTCAGGATAAGTCTACATTATACATCTGCAAATTGCCATCTCAGACTCCATGTGCAAGGAAAGAAAGAATAAAGTGTGTGCACATGGAATAAGTATTTAGTCTTGTGAAGTGAAACCCATTCACAGACACTAGGCTATCTCACCAATACTGAAAACTACTGAGAGAAAGCTAAAATCCAGCCCGAGGCAGGCACAGAAACTTTAACACCTTGCACATGTTGGCTCTGTGGCTCACTGCTACTTCTTTCTTAACACGGAAGAAATCAAAACTTAGGAGAAAGCTTATCAAACTTCCAAAAATCCAGAAGTCAAACAGCAAACCAAGTAAAATCCAAGCAAGAGATCTCATCTTAGGCAACATCAGCTTCAAACAGCTTCATTAGAAAATGTACAGAAAAGATCAGAAAGTACAATAGAAGAAGTCATATTCACTCAAACTTACTGCAGTGTTGTTCTTCAAGTTTTTACAACAGCTTCCTGAGTGTCAGGAAGGACTAGAGGACTAGTCTAGTGTCAGTGCAACAAAAATGTAAAGGAATGAAAAAGCTCAGAGAGCTTGAGCAAAAGCCTAAGTGAAAGAGCTAAGCTTTTCTTGATACCAAACTCAAATACTTCATCCACATCAACAGAAACAAGTCTTCCACCAGTTCCACAAGATAGAGGTACATAACTACCTGATTCTTGTGACATCTTTATTATTACTTTTTAGTTAGTCAATGAGTGATTTTTGCAGGTGCTTGGAAGAAGCAGCATGTTACATATCACTGTATGTACTTATCACATGTACAGATCACGTCTCAATTTCTACAGCTCAACCTGCACCAGACAAACCATTTCAATCATTATCACAGACAGCCTGCATCAGCAACTCTAAGCAGAATAACTAAGATGAAAAACTCAGAAAAAGATGACAAGCACTGCACAGAGTGGGAACCCCGTGTCTTTCATCTCTTTTTTCCACATCAAAGGCGTCTTTGTCATCAGCCTGTATCTGCAAAATGCTACTTTCCCACATGGAAAATCCAAAGACTTTAGTAGGGCTGAAAGAAAAGCTGCCTTTCAGTAAGGAAACTTTCTATTTCCTTCCCTTTCAGCTGTTACTCCTGCGAGACAGCGCCCAGCGACACTTAGAATACCTCTGGCCATAAATGCACTGGAAAAGAAGACAGGCTAATAGCTAAATAAGTCAGCATTCATAGCTGGACCTTACAGTGTAACTTCTGACTCCACAAGAAACTTCATCCCCACCCTCTCCCTTAACAGCGTAGGCACAGTCACCATGTAGGAGTTGACAGGATGCCTGGCTGGGCTACAGCTGTCTCATGGAGACAAGAGGCAAGTATTCCAAGACTTTCAACAAATGCCACTTGTGAACATTCAGTCCAGAGAAAATCCATGACTCAAAAAACTAACCTAAAAGTCTTGCTGTTAGGCAATGGACCCTAGATGTGATTTCCTACTGAAAGCTGAAAAAATCCTTTTAATGTTAGTTTACTTGACATTGTTATACAGCCACCTACACATCTCGCTCTGTTAGAAATATTCTACACAGCTATTCCTCTCCCTAGCACTTCAGCAATTGCCACAGGATTTAATCCCTGGCTTGTCCATTGTGCTCACTGAGGGCGGTGGGGATTCCTCCTGGGAATTCTTGCTACAGCCAGTGGCAGCTGCTCAGGGAAGCAGCAGGCAAGAAAATGAACTGTAACTGCATTTCCTCCAAATTTCTGCGCATAGGCCTCCTTTGCTCTCAGAAAGTTCCCTGTTTTTATTAAAGGCTCTGATCAAACAGGACATTTCAACAAGATCCTAACAAAATCAGGACAAACAGTCTGTGCACTTCTGCATCTCTCAGTGGAAGGCGCTGTATTTTTAGGTCGTGATCCTTGGAACGTTACAGCATGAAATCTCCAAGCATCAAAAAAACCCCAGAGCTAAGACCAAGAGTAATGCCACAAAGCAGCATCCATTTTAAGCTGATGCTTCCTTTCTAGTCCTAGAGGCCACAGACACCAAAAGAGTAGACAATCTCTTCCTCAAATTAAAGCACACTGTGCATTCCCCTCTTTGCCTTCCCAAAATGAAAGCTTTAGTGCACTGCTTGGTGTGTAAGTGAGCATTTCTTCACAGTACAAAGCAGAAATAATGACTCTGCCTGTTGCTCACTTTTGCATACAAGCAGATTAGTGACTCACTGCAGACAGCTGACTCCTGCGTGGTGGGATGTTTTGGCACATATGCCATTGGAAAGAAGAAAAAAAGAGGAAACAGTCACAGCTCCAGTAAATGCCTGAGCAGGCCATCTGCACAGATTCAGTATAGCTGTATTCTTCAGTCATTTTGTGACATGATTATTGTATATGCACATATCAAGTTCAAAATGCTTGATGCAGATTTTGACAAAGCTTTATGGCTTGTTCAGTCCTGCTCCCATTGAAGAAAGACCCCCAATTACTTCAGTGGGAGCAGAATTTAGACAATTTAGAAAATGGGGAAAAAAATGCCTCTCATTTAAGAAAATGTCCCAATTTTCTTTCATACATGTGGATGTGAAACAGCTTTCATGTTACGGGGTTCTTCAGGTGTTTTTATGTGAAAGAGCTGGCTGAAGTGTGGACTGGACATGACAAGCACAACAGAAGCAGTCAGTGGCCACCTGCCCTACTGGTTTTCTACCTTAGAGCAGGAAAACATCCTGAAAAACCTGGCTGTGTGGTTAGGTAACCATCAAGCCTGTTGTAGGTATAGGCTAAGCACATTTGACAGAAAATCAATCCAGGGTCATTTACTCCAAAATAAAACTTATTAAAGTATACAGTTACAGGTGGGGGTGGGGTGCAGAGAAACCTCTAACCTAACAAACAAAAACATTTCTCCATTTTTATTCACCCAACATCCTGGGGAAGCACTCCAACATATTTTCTAAATTTTAAATCATTAGTAGACACTGTAGACTTCAAAAATTAGTTATTTGTGCTGAGTGAAAATGAGTATATAGTTTATGATCCTGCACACACTCATTCAAAAAAGCAGCACATTATTTCAAGGACTGTTTACTTAAACATATCCTTACTGATTTTTATCTGTTTTTGGAAACACCCAGAGGCCCCAAACACTTGTAGACACTATTTGTGCTGGACAAGTCTTCTAATTAGCTGACAGAGACACACCCAAGGAAAAGCCCCACAAGCAGAAACAACTCCAGACAACACAGTAATGCAAAGCAGTGCAACATTAAGTTTTCCCACATCCCAACACAGTCACACTCATAAGATTATATTGACCCTTCGTGGTTCATGCTCACTGCATAAAAATAGGATGCTACTTTTGTTTAATTCTAATGTTGTAAAAAAGCAGGACAATTCAGAAAACCCATAACCACATCAAACCAAGCTCTAGTATTTTGCATGATATGCCAGTTTCATTACCTGCAGTACTTGCAGTAGTGCAGCACACAGACCTGCTTGTGCTACACTTTTGGAGGCCAGGGTTCTCTAAGAGTATTTATATTCATCACACTTCACCAGACAACAGCATGATGAGGCTCAATAGCGTGTCAGTACATCACAAATTAAATTGAGGATTCAGCTTAATAAATGTTTGACTCAATTGGAACAAACCTCACCAAGCTAGTAAGCTTGCCTATAAGCACTAAGGTCAGATAATTTTAAAACCCAACTTACATCCTAGTTTTACACATCCCAAGAAAATAAAACACGTTTAAAATTGACCTACTGCCATGATATATTTACTTTTTAGCGATCCTTCTTTTCCAGAAGAAAAACAGTTTGTTGGAAAGTTTTTCAACTACCTCTTGAGAGCTGACTGAACCCTGCTCTTCAGGGAGTTGGAATGACTGGCACAAAACTGTTAGTTTGCCCACCTGCAGTGTGTGGATTCAACATTTACTGGAATTAGAAGCAGGTATCACTAGCTCTGTCTGGATTTAGTTTGGGGCTGTGGTTAGATGTTCACTAAAGAAAGAGGAGTGTTACTATCCAATATTCCTGCCCTGGGGCTGCTTGTTGCAACCCCACAGCTCAGTTGGTGGAAAAGTTCATGTGACCGTTTACCATCTGCTCAGTGCAAAGTCAGCTGCCTTAATTTAAAGAGCCCTTACTGTCAGCCAGAGGCAAACACTCCATGACTGTCTCTGCAGGGCTGTGCCAAAGCTACTCAGATCAGGCTTGCAACCAGCCTGCAGTTATGTTTTTGACCTTCCCTTGAGACAAGGCTGAATATATTCCAAAGCTCTTTTAGTGATGCTAACAAAGATACAAACTATGCTCTCCTGTATAAGCCCATCCAAAAGCAGAACGCAGTTCTGGGCTACCCGGCCTGAGGCAGAATTCTAGACCACCATTCCCCAACATAGAGCCTGCAGAAGTTTTAAACATACAGACACTTGAACATGTAGATACTGGTGCAAGAAATCCAATAAGCTGCTACTACAACTTCAATTGCTAGATCACTGTAGTTAAAGATTTTCTTCCCAACAGATGTTGCTTAATTACCAGTGTGTTCTCATACTGTAAAGCAATTCATTCACGCTCATTTAAGAAGTTCTGTCAAATACATACCATAAAACAAAATTAAAGGCAGCTAAGTCAGAACTAGCTTGATATCAGCACAAGTCTAATTTTGCAAAGTGGCTGTTCCACATCTAATTACAAAAATCAATACCAAAATTGGCAGGCACTAGAAAAGAACAGCTGCTCAATCCTGCACACTGTAATGTGATTATTTGTGAAGCATTCAAAAGGCATGGATCTAATCCAGGGTCACCTGGCTAAAACCGCCATATTAGATCTTAGAACCTGTCAGTCAGTGGAACCACCATTGTTGCAGAAAAGGAAACCAACTTCACATTGCAAACTATCCCTGATGAGGATCCATTTGAACATCCTTTTGTCTTCTGGAATTACTGGTATATAATTCCTTCATTTTGTGATGCTTCTATACTGTATATATGCATGAGTACTTCTGCCACAGTATAGAAGCAGTTTTATCCTACCACACTGTCACTTCTCTAACACCTCTGTGTCATAGGTTGTCTGTACAAAAAAATAGCCAAGTGTGTCATGAGTTTCTCCCTCCTTCCATGAGCCTCAGTAATGGAGTTGGGAATGGAACTGGTTCTCATGTTCTCACATTAGGACATTTTTGCTCAAAACATACAACAGAATTATGATCTTGATAGAAGAAAAATTCCAGATGTTTCTTTCAGACATTTCTGGTATCTTATGCTTTAATTTACGGACCCTAAAACTACAGTGAAAGTAGAACTGGCATAAAACTAAGCTTAGAATAATGTCAGAAAGTAACCTTTGATCATATGCCCTTTTTTCCCCATTTTCTCCTGGGAAAACTTGTCAAATTCACTTACCTCACAAATATTCATGTTTTTAAAAAATTTTCTTGCTATGAGAAATACATCTTGTGTACAAACTCTACCCAGTTCTACTTATCATGAAAATCAGGAACCAAGAGTGAAAACCTTAAGCCTAAAAACTAAACCAGACGAGAACCAACTAACTTCAGTGCTAGGAAATTTCTTCTTTGACTTCAGATTTTTCACAGGTAACAGTAAAGTAAGAATGTATAAACTCCTGAGCTTGTCACAGCACCGCTGTTGTTTAAGAATGACCCATATTTAGCAATTTACCTTTGTTGGATTTTGGTAGTTCACATGAGCCGCTTCCAATCTTTCGCTTTTTCCTCGAAACAGCTGAATTTTTCCTGTCAAAGGTAATAGGACTGTATTGAGGGAGGCTGTTGAATTTCTTTGCAAATTCTTCTTCCAATTTTGCTAAGCTAAATGGGAAACAAAACCATTCAAATTAAATGTAACTCTTTCTTGAGAAAAAAATATATTGTTTAAGAGCATGTGTGTGTAGACACACACCCTTCCACACAGAGTGAGGGGAAAAACAGGTAAGTGCACACACTGTAAACACCAAATCAGTATATATTAATCCAGCTTTGGAATGAGAATGTACATTTCTGATTCTGCCTTTTTAACAGTGCAAATTGATTACCTTACTAGCATATGTTAAAATTAGAAAAAAACAAATCAATGTCCTACTGGTGACATTTAGCTCTGTTTGCTGCACAGATTTGTAAAAGAGATTTGTCTGTTCTGTTAAGAGGAATGAACAAAGACAATAAAACCAACAAATAAACCAATAAAATAACTTCACATAAAAGTTCTTATACCAGAATGAAAACAGCATTTCAAACCAGAAGAAGAATGTCAAACTAATCAATCTCTGTGGGTATTCTGAAACATGAAGCTTTGGGGCGGGAATTAGTTTTGTGTTTGTTCTGAGTGATTAGATTTTCCCCCCTCATATTTTATTTGCTGTGAGATGAAAAATGCAACTAGCTTATGCTTTCATGAAACCCACCACGCCTCATGCTGCAGCCCAACCTGAATGACTGTCAGCAGATCAACTACAATGTAAGAAATCCACAGACATAGTATGAGTGTTCCTAACAGCAGAAAAAAACAAAGCACTCAAAAGAGGATGGCACAGCAATTCCAGCTGTAATGACTACACTGGCTTGCATAAGCACTCTGTTCCTGCAAATTTTTGCAACCAGGCAGAACTAGAAATTGTGTTTTAGTAAAAGGCAGAGCACAGTTAGGCAGGTTATAAATAGCACTGTCAGTGATAGGGGAACAATGACATTTTCCACTTGCTTTTAATTCTCCTTGCTATGAAAAACCTCAACTTGACAGAAGTTGGCATGACTGTTGGAAGGATGGCCCTCATACACTTGGAAGTATCACAAGAAACATGATAATTCTCTGCTTTCTGAAGCAGCACTTCAAACAAATTGCATTCTGAAAGCTTTGGTACATAGAAAGATGAAAATACCTATATTTTTCTCTGTAATTATTACTTCTCTCAATAAGCAATTTTCCATCTAAAATACAGCTTGGCTCTTTGCAGACCAGGTGCATGGTGGGATTTATTTGATTGTGTACACATGTTTTATTTTGGTTTTAAATCCCAAAGGTATCTGACATCACTAGTGCTTGGTACTGCTATCTTTTTCTCTTCCAGGGATGTTCCCTGACAATCACCCATTGGAGTTTCTGCTCTGACAGCTGTCAGGCAATGCCATCCTCTGACTCAGCTCCTCTCCCACTGTCTGCTCCCACCTGCCTCAGCTCCTGCCCCAAGGGCATGTGAGGGGCTGCAGCTCTAATGGGGAAAGCCAAATCTCATCTGACAGGGGTGAGCTGCCATCCTGGCTAGTAATTTATAGCTTGTGAGATGTGCAGGCAATGGGGAGTGCTGCTATCTCTACGTCAGCAATTAATTATTTAAAGAAATAAAAATCATCTACACTGTCACGAATTTTAAGAGCCTCTCAGAAGCCTGGTTAGACACGTGTAGCTGAGCTGAGGTGTTCATGCTGCCTGGCCCAGTCCTGCCAGGAGATACATGCAGGTAGAGCCCTGCCTGGCAAAGGAGTGAGCTGTACTGGGGAAAGCACACCTGACCCAGACCATCAGGAAATGCAGGGAGCTACTGATGGGGAAGGGGAGAGGACACAGGGAAAATGACATAATTCTGAAGAGATGAGGACCCTTTCACCAACACATGTACAAAATGAGGCTGAAATGTGATGCTGGAGGGGGCAGAGGGAGTTAAGTGGAGCAGGTAGAGGTAAAACCAGCTCTTCGAGTGACCAGAAGGTCAGGTAAAGCAATAAAAAGGGATATGAGATACCTTCTCCTGCACTTATGCTTCACAAATTCTCAATTCTGCCCTTGCAGAGTTCACTAAATAATACTCATTAATGATGCAACTGAATAAAGATGAGAGATTGGAAAATATCTATTTCCTCATCCAGTCAGCTAATGAGGGTAGAACAGCACTGAATGAATGATTTAGACAATTTTCCTAGCTACTCTGAATAAATAATTTACAACAACTTTTTTTATGCTACAAGATGTGCTTGGTTTTCCCACCATTATGTGTGGAAAGCTTTCAATCTTTCAACTTAAACTTAAAAATACTTCCAAAACTTATATAAAGCTATAAAAATACAAAGTGTTCCATTTTTTCTTAACTATTCCAGTAAACAAGACCTAGGTATTCCCATTGATTTAATATCTTTGCTGAAAATGAGCTGCAACTAGATGTCACATAGACTAGGTTGTAAAAAGGATACTGTAAACTTGCAAAACCTAAACATATTCTAATTTAAAGCATGAAATATGGAAAAACTCCCTCGTTTAAATTCAATTTCCCATCTGCAAGAATTTGCAAGTATGAATGGCTACCCAGATTTAACTACTGCATCTGCCAGTAAATAAATCTGTAATACTCTTACAAAAATCATTACTTGTATACTAGAAAAGTATAGAAAAGTAATTCTGTGCAGCCTTGCTAAATTTTAATGCATCTATACTCATTAAATGTTTTTAAGATACATTAAATTTCATCATGGTGAACATAAGCAGTTTAAGTATCTTTTCTCTACAACAGAAAAATGACATATTTATCATAATTATTTGCCAATATAAGAATATTGTTTACTATTCTTCAGTAAGCAATCTCTCCAAATGGGCAAAGAGATCTATTTTTTCTAGTCTAATCTGGTTTGCGATAATTGAACACCTACACAGAACTTTAAACAGTGCTTGCAAAGTACTCTGAAAATGTAAGTAACCCTCTTCGCCACTTTTTGAGCAGGTAAATACCACGTGGTTTGTTTAGAACTGAGCAAATAATTCAATTTCACTTACAGTCATGTAAACCAGGGAAGTTCTAAAAGCAATTACTTTGCTATATAAGTGACAGGTATTTAGAGCGTGACTCAGTCCAACAGGATTTTGTATTTCAGGAATTGTGTTTATTTGGGTGTTCAGTGCAGTTCACTCAGCTACAGTGAGGAGGACTCACTTTTAAATTATTAGGCTGACCTAACTAAAACATCAAACAGTGTTAAGCCACAACTTACCCAAAAACAAACTCTTCCTTTGGCTTAGTCTTTTTCAGTTTTTTGTTCCCACTTGTCCCACTTGGGGAAAAGGCCCAGATTTCTTCATTCCAGCATCCTTCATGATCTGAGGAGTTACCTTTTCCTGAGCTTCTTTTTCCTGTGATGAAGGCAGAAAATTGTTTCCCATCTTTAGAAAAATGTTCCAAAACAAAGTAGAGTCAGAAGAAACTTGTGTACCCAGTCAGACTGCAACTTATGAAGCCTGACCTTTTTGAAGGCAGCTACAAAACACTTTTCATTTTGAACTGGGCAATGATGATATTGATAACTGTTCTGCATCCCCTGGCCTGTCTTTTCCTGGACTACCTCAACAGTCAGGATCTCTTAAGGTATAAAGAAGAAAAAGATGAAGAGATACACAGTAATAAGCTTCCCTAAATTACAAACATCTTTTTTCTTTTCTGACTGTTCTAATTACACATATAAATCTACCAGTTGGAAAAACACATTTCCAGACATCTCACTAAAAGCTTCCAGAAATTATCTCAAATTTGTCCTTCCACAAGATAAAGGGTTCTCACTTACTGCCTACAGCAAAACCAACAACCAAAGCAAAACCAGAACATTTGCTTCTTGCAGGATTGAGAACTATGCTCACAACCACAAGAGTTGTTTATATAGAAACAAGGCAATTGTTCAGGGTTACATACATCAGTAGTCCTGCACACATCTATCAGCAGGCTAACAAATTAAACAACAAAGCCTTTGGCCAAGAAGTTAAAACTCGGATTACAAAAGAGGAAAACAGAGCAGTTAGAAATCTGTGAGGTAAGCAGGAACACAGATCAAAAGACTTCAAAAGACGTGCCCTGGAACACGGAGTCCAGCCATTCCACCTGTCCCTAGCATCTCAGGTGGCCAGACACCACATTCCCACTGCACACTGCTCAAATGCCAGCTTAAACATGGACTTTTGTTTTTCCTCCCACTCCAGGCACGCTTTTGCAGTTCACACTGTAAACAGAACACTCAAAGCCACCCACCTCTGTCCACATTAGCGCGCAGAGATGTGAGCATGCCCTCTGACACCAGAGTTTTATAAAGAGCACCTTTGCAAGATCTCTCCGATTTCCTGGAGCCACAGGTTTCTATCTTTTTAACACAGTCACTGTCCTCAGTTTTGACCTGCTCTGGTAAGCTCTGGGGTACCACCTCCTCTGTTGGGGTCAGTGGTTCCACTTTAATGTTATCAGAAGCCTCACATGGTACTTCCTTGCCGGCTTCAATGCTAAGGAAATCAGGAGGCTTTGATTCTTTGGTGGTCTCCATCGGTTTCTCCTTGGATGTTTTCTTCTCTTTCGATTTCACTTTTTTCTTTGGTGATTTTGTGTCCAACATGCTTCCCTTCACATTTGAGACAGGGCGGTTTTTTTTGCGGGGAGTGTCCGCGAGTCTCTCAGCACCCCAGTCCCCCTTGGCCACGGCTTCAATCGTGTACATTACACTTTCAATGTCCGACTCGGAGGACTGCCTCTTTTTACAAGACTTCTTGGGGGTGGATTTCTCATTTGTGTGGCGGTCCAACTTATTTTTTTTCTTTTTCTTCTTTATCTTTTCTGGCTTTAGCGCAAGGATAGTCATGTCACTCAGGAAAAACTCTGGAGAACGGCACATGTGATCCTTTGTGTTATCCTTCCTCTCAAAAGGACTGTTTTCCATTGCAAGACTAGTAAAATCTCTGCATTTTGCAGTTTCTGATTCCTCAGCTTTTGTTTCATCTGGGTTTCTCATTTTCTCTATCTCTGATTGTTCTACTTTTCCTTTACTGGAGTCTTTTAACGTTGTTTTCTCCAGTCCTACTTCCATGTCCTCCGAAACTTCCCCTTCCTCATCTTCCAGTGCTTCCACTTTTGTTTTCCCAGGTTCTTTCACTTTTACTCCTTCTGAAGCAAGGCACATCTAAAATAAGTTTAAACACAGTCCCATGAAACAAACATCAACTGTTAACATTACTTTTGTATACTGACAGGAGCATTAAAGAGGGAATGTCTCTGGCATTTTAGTTTAGGAAAGCAAACTTTGCTACAGAACAGTACTGAAAAACAGGCTGAAGCCCTGCTGAAACTGATGCACTGGGATGAGGGCTAAGAGCCAAAATAAGGCTGGTGGGTTCTATTGCTCTAATAGAAAAAGACTCCAACTGATCTCAGTGGTGTTTCCTCCAAGGCTCTTTGTATAATCTGGAAACCCACCGCTAGATACATTTTCAGACTATCTGAAATGCAACAGAACAGAGTTATCTCTGACTATTGCCACAGACAAGCTACTTGAAATCTCACATCCGTTCCCCCTTCAGCTTTCAAATGTCTCTAATACAATTCCTTTCTCCATTTTCCAAATAGCTTTGAAGGAGGGAGGGAAAAAAAATCTCACTAACTGAGATTATTTTCTTTTACTTGTATGTAAGAAATAATTTGGAAGGTAGTACAAAAGCCCTCCAAATCTTTCTTCTCATGCCACAGACTTATTTTGCAAAGAACTGCAAAACAGCAGTGGTTGCCATGGTTATCTGCTCCTGGAGATAACACTAATGGAAACCAAAATCCTCATACTACCTGAGGAATATAAATACTCAAAAAAAAGCTGTCAGAAGGTCCTCAAACTGCCATGTTCCTGCAGCAGTGACTTGGGAGACCCTCTGTGTTTTGGATCACCTGTAAGCTAGGTGGACACCTCTACAGAAGGCAGTCCTTCACGCCACCAACCAACTGCCCTTGGGAAGACATGTTGTGTTCTTACTGTCCCCTCTCAAAGCCACAAGCTGAATTCCCAGTGCAGTTTTGTTTTTAGAACAATTGTCAACCAGTCACCTGGAGCAAAACCAGATGGAAGAGACTTGCTTTGAACCAGACATCAGAAGGTGCCCACAGCTCAGCCCACAGGCCATGTGGTCAGTAGGGATGTAGCTCCCCCAGACACCTGGGTTCTCTTTAGGTCCCATTTTAGATTTCTCAAATTGTCAAGGCTTTTTTTCTTTGCAAACTAAAAAAGTCTCTCATACCAATTTATGTAAGAACATAACACCAGTGATTGGGATGATTTTGTAGCAGGTTTCCAAAATTCTTGCTGCACAAGATTGAAACTACTGATCTGGTTCAGGACAAACTGGGCTGAGCATCAGAGCTTGGGCAACACACAGTATCGATTGGGAAGCAGGCTAGACCAGGCAAAGGAGAACTCCACAACTATGCTGAGGTGGGTTCTTGGTACAAAGATACTTCTGTGACTTTTTTACTCCACTGAATGTTAAGCACAGCCTCTGATTTTCAAAAGCTTAAGATCAATCTTTAATATGGAGCTCATTGGACTAAAACTATTTTGTCAATTCAACATACATCCCCTAGCCAACAGATTTTTTCCTTTCATGCATTTGCTTCTTCTGCAATAGCCAATAGCACAGAGTTGTAGATGTGGCTACAAAAAGAGTGACTTCTGTCTTGTCTAAATAAACTTGTAAGTAAACAATCTTCAAGACTGGGAAAGCTTAAAAAAGTATTTAGAAACAAAATAAAGGCAAAATTTCAATAAAGTGCCACTGGTTTTAACTGCTCCCAGAAGGAAGATCTGCTGACAGTATCACAGCAGAACTTCTACAGAAGTTATTGACCTGTTAGTTCACCTGAAAAATTAAATGGGCATGAAAAGCAAAAAAAAAAGGAAAGTAGCTCATGACCATTAACATGAATTTGTAATGGCAATGCCCGAGTTGATAACACAGTCATCTAGTCCTCTCTCTCAACTATTTGTGTCCCTCAGCCAAACCCTACAACCTCAAAGCCTAAACTAAGAAACTGAATCAAGTTCAATTGCCAAGTCCCTTCACCAGGAACTGGTGGTACTTCTCAGCTGCACTCTTAGAAACCTCTAAACTGATGGGTAATCTGGGGAAATCTTCACTCGTGGCACCTGAGCCATGGTTCTGTAAGCAGTGGTGCAATTATAACTGTATCACTGTTCTGCCTTGCAGACTTTGGCAATCGATACCTTTAACTTCACCCCACTGCACCTGGGGCAATCAGTCCCCAGTGTTTCAGCATTACCTCTGCCAGCTGAAATAATGCTGATGTTCCACACGGTTTCGTTAAATCAGAAGGCCCTGAACGGGATGTACTTGAAGAAATCTATGGAGAGAAAAAGCAACACAAATAAAACATTATTTCATCACTACCAGTTCTTTTATGTTTATGACACAAATTTGAACAAATTGTTTCCCCCCTCTTCCCAAAATTCATTCATAGTATTACATACTGAAAAAGAAGTGCAGACCTGTGCATGCTGGTATGAATAAAAGCCCACTCCAACACTGCTCTGGTGGGTAATGCCACTGTATACTAAATTGTACTTGCAAATTTGGGGTTTCTCTTGTCAGGACTCCCTTTGAGGAACAGGATGAACTGAAACACATGCTCTCTCACAGGAACTGACTCCAGCAGTTAAGCAACAATCTACACCAGCATGAAACCCAGCTGGGGGTGTTTTTAAAGGCTTAGGAGGACACTAGATTCCAAATTTTTTAATTATTTCATTTCATTATCATAGGTTAAGGAGAGTATTCCTTTCAAGCATGGTATTGACTTTTGGTGTCCTATAGGACTCATACAAAAGAGATGCTCTGAACCCAAAGTTGAGTAGGAGCCTCAAGCCTTTGGTAATCTTTACTACTCCTCAGAGTAAAAGGAGGCTGTCATGCAAGCATGTAGCTGATTATCCCCATGAATCTTTTTCCTGTATCAGGCTATGATCCTCTTCAGTACTTCAGAGTGTTTTACATCAGTTTTGAGCTAGGTGCAAAGAAATTATCTTTTTCTAAACAAATTTAAAGTATCAGTATCAGGATTGGCCACTAGTATGAAGAAAATACTGTATTTTTAAGGACATATCCCCTCATCTCTGACATGGCTTGGGGCTTTCTTATACCTCCTTCTTCAGGCTGCATAAGAAACTGAAGTTGTAAGGGAACTAAAGTACTTACACCCTTTTGGCTCTCCCTATCCCCCAAACTCAGTTTCCACTGCTCTCAACCAACATGGGCCTAAAAAAGTCGATCACAGAATGTGGCCTGTCACTGCCATAAGGGAAATAAACAAACACCAACAATGTCTGCACATCTCCTGGAAGGTGCAGCTCTTCACAGCACCTCCCAAGCTCTGACCATCAGAGCTCAAGCCACCACAGGCTGCTCACAGCCAGGTGCTGTTAGTGCTGTGAAGTGGCGTCCCTGCCTTGGTGAGGTGATGCTCCACCCTTGTGCCTCTGCACTGATGGCTGAAGACAGAGCAAAGGACTCAGCAGAGCTGAACAGCAACAGCCTCCCAGGCTTTAGAAGGCAGAGTGGCTGCTCCAACCAGTCGTAGAAACATAGAAATCCTCAGAATTTTTAGAAAATAATTTAATCCCCTCTTGCATTTCATCTTAATCACCATCTGTGAAATACTGCGTAATATCAAAAAGGAAGTGATAGGAAAGAGGGGGGGAAAAAATGAAGAAAAAATTTTTAATCCACATAGCAGAGAGATGAAGGAGGAGCAGAGCAGTGTGGTATGCTGAAGACAGGTTCTCACACACCAGACACTTGCCATGCCAGCAGCATGGAAACAGTAGTCCAGTCCCCTCCAGTGCAGAGCAAGAGCAGTTTGGATTTATAACAGCCTTGCACAGCTGACTGCCAAATCCACTTGCAAACCTAAGACACCCTCAAGGTGATTATGAACATGGTTTATTTGGGATGCTCCAACTAGGTCCTGAGCCACTATCTGAAAACTTCAGCTGAATCTCTCACATATCATTTATCCAACTATGATCCAACATTACAGATCTCCAAAACTGGGGAAAAAACAAAACAAAAAAAATTAACAGCACTGATGTCTTACAGCTAGAGATGTGGAAGATGTGCCTAGCACATCTGCTGTGTCTTTTCCTGTTTGAATCAGAACCTTTAATGTCCATTTTGTGTACTAAATTAGGCTTGCAGGAATCCATCTGAGCAATCACTGAGAGAACACAGAAACCTGTCCAACACACAACGTCATGCTGCCAGACTTAGCTTCACTTTTTCTGCCACCTGCAGTACAAACTGTGCACTCCTGTGGACAAGCACCTGTCCTACAAATTAGGGCTTCACAAGCTTCAGTCACATCACAACTTCTAAAAATCAGGCTGTACTCGGCAATAAGCCTTACTCCACAACAGCACTACTCAGCCTCTTGCTGTCCTGCTAGAGACCACACTAAAACCTTCTGGTGTCCCTGAGTGAATGCCACCAGCCCTTCTGCTGTCCCAGAGCTGCAATAGCCAAATGCCCTTATGGATCACTGATCACAGTTAGGTGTAATCACCCTTGCACAGGCACTGCTGATAACAGAGCACATAGCCACAAACTCTGCTACTGCCAGAGACTGCCTGTACAGTAAGGCAGACTTTCTTCCACTCATAGAAGTTCCTTTGAAGCCACAGTCTTGCAAGACTATCCACAGAACAAAACATGAAATACTTTCATTTCAATGCTTCCACATCTTTTTTCTGAGAGGGAATGACCCCACTAGCAAGAATATAAGGCTGGCTGCAACTAGATAGGATCCAGAGAACCATTTTCCTTACTGAAATAGGATGTGAATTTGAAATAAAAAATTACAACACCACAACAACAACCAAAAAAAAAAACCAAAAAAACACCCACAACAAAAAAAAAAACCCAAAAAACCACCAAACCAAAACAAACAAAAAAACACCAAAAAACAAACAAAAAAACCCCAAAAATAACCAAACAAAAAAGTGTAGAGGTAATGTGCTAGCATACTCCCTTATTTGTCTAGAATACAGCATGTGTCTTCATCTTTCAATCATCAGAAACAATAGCATTTTCACATCAAACCTCAGAAATTTTTGAGTGAATCATCCGTATCAAAAAGGAGATCTCTACAAGGTTATATTTAAGACTCACAGAGAATTTTTAGGGCTTTGAGGAAACCTGACTCTACATTCTTGACTACTGCTGACAGCTGCCAATTTCAGGATTTAATACACTGCATCAACTTCCAACTCTTCATACAGATCCCTGATGACCTTAAAGTCTACTTTTCTTTTCCTATTCTCAGTCCTCGATTAAGCAACGCACTTTCCAGTCATTATAACTAAAGTTTTAATTTTTAAATCCTGGTATCCAGGTTCGCATTAAGAAGAATATTGTTATCTCCTGTCTTTGCTTTCTCCTGAGCACTGTTTTTATTACAGTTACAAAGTTAATTTTCCTAAAAAGAAGTATAACTTTCTGTGCTGTCTCTAAGAAAATACACACATTCAGAAGTATTTAAAAGACTAGGTCTCTGGGACCATAGCCACTGCCCACTTCTCTTGATATGTCGTAATTTACTAATTTATGTTTCTGGAAATACCAAATTTGATAGTAGAGCAAACCTTAAACAATTCATACTTTTTTTGTGGAAAAGCTACACACCATCTTCCCCTTCTGACACTACTGAGTATAACTTTACCTCTGCCAACTGGAAGAGTGCCGACTTCCCACAGTGCTTTACTGGCTCAGGACTTGGCAACTGGGAAGTATTTGATGAGATCTAGGTTACAAATGAACAGAGGAGAAAACATTTCAGTGGCATACAGGAAAGACAGAAAGGAAGGGAGAAAAAGAATGGAATGGAAGAGATTAGTTAAATCAATCATTTTTAGTTCTTTCTAGCAAAGGCCCTATTTCAGACAGGCAATCCCACCCAAGAAACACTTAACAGATATGTAGAAAACAGGAGAATACAAGGAAATATAGCATTCCTTCTTTGGATTATGCTCATGGATAGTCTATGTTTATACTGTCCACACCTAATATTCTATCACACTGTGTGTTTTATATCTGTTTTATGTGACCAACTGAACAAATCATACCTGTTGCTTAAAAATATGTACTCTTAGTTGTTAAGGTTTAATAAAATTCTCCCAGAAGGTCTGGGCAGTATTTCCCATTATTTAGACACAGAAGAGGACCATCTGTCCTCACAGGCAGCTCTTGTTTCGCTTTCTTTAGTTATGAAAAAGGAAGTAAGACCTCAGTCTGTAGATCAAATCTAGCCTTCCAAAGAGCTGTTGGTGTGTCAGCACCTGTGATGAGTAAACAGCTACCATTATCACTTTATGAAACAGCTTTTACAGCCAAATTTTTTTCAGATCTGCTTTCCAGCGCAACGTAACAAATTCAGGAATACTAAAATTATTATTTCTGATATGTGGCCTTTTTTAGCATGGCAGTGCATGGTTGTATTTGACCTGGAAGCCTTTAAAAGCCTTGGGATAAAATCACCAATGTTTCTGTGGTATCTCTCTCACCACACAAATCACTTAGGACCATGATTAGGCAGGTAGTGACAGGACAAGGGCAATGGTTTTAAGCTGAAAGAGGGCAGGTTTATGGCAGATGTTACAAAAAATTCTTAACTCAGAGGGTGGTGAGGCACTGGAAAAGGTGGCCCAGAGAGGCTGGAGTTCAGGCCTTTGAGAAACCTCATCAAGTGGAAGGTGTCCCTGCATGTGGCACGGGGCTTGGAACAAGATGAGCCTTAAGGTCCCTTCCAATTCAAACCATTCTATGGTTCTATGATCTTCCAGATGCAAAAACTATCATCTTTGCCTTTCTCCTTGGAATTAATTCTTTCTTTTGAACTAGGTTATTTGAAGAATTTATCTTTCAATTACCTGTCACAGAATTTATTATTACACTCCACATCACCTCCTCCTCCACCAAAATCCAGGACATCCATTTCACTTAGAGCTATTTAAAATACAGTGAATAATACTCAAATGTGCACTAATAGTAATTTTTAATATTAAACAGAAATATTGCAACATCCTAGTTTTGCTTTGAGACAGTTCAGTGAACCTCCCCAGGACCCCATTTGACTAAGTGATCTTGTACACTGTACTTTGCAGGAAGATGGTATCAACTTTTTATCTTTCTATTATAACAAATGCTCATCTCAGTGATTTTTTTCAGCACAGTATGAATGGCAGAAAAAGGATAGAACAACACCCACACACACTGAATTATAACTTGAGAACATACAGGCATCTCTCGCCTCCTGATGCAGAAAGTGAAGAGAGAGTAAAGAAATTCTGACAAGACAATAGGTGCTCCTAACAAAATGCGAGATCTTTATAGCACTAAAAAAAAAGAGGAACCAGAGACTTCGTATCAGAAAAAAAAATCTTATAAGAGTTAAGAAAACAATCAGTAAACAACACAAGCATGTAACTGATTCTGATGAAGTCACTGGCCAAACGTCAGAAGGAAAAGAATGGCTGGTCAATCAGTTCTCAGTGAGATTACAGATCCCATTCCCTGTCTTATGAACATCTTCCAGCCTTAATTAGAATAGTCAGAACCTCCAGTACTACAAGCACAAACAGCCCTTTACTTATGCAGAAGTTTAACTGGAGGATCATTAGGATCAGGTTACTGTCTTTTATTACAATACAGGTGAGATTTTAGCTTCTATATTACATGCAAGTTTGCAAAAGAAGCATGGTACTACTTTTGTCTCCTAGAATAGGCATTTCATTTCAACACAAACATTTAATAACTTCAGTATGTGTGCAAAGAGCAAATACATTTGTCTTTACTGGGAAGATTACAGCTTTACATATGGGAAAGCTGGAAGAGCAAACACTAGTTTTTACACTCCCAGTTTCGAGGCATTTTGACCAAAAGTTTTGGATTCAAACTTCCTGTTCTGCACAGAAATAAACAGAGAGCAAACTTTCTCAAAGTGAGTATGTGAGAATGCAGCAAGGACAAAATCATCCTTAGGCATGCTTTTTTCTTAAATGGTAGTAACATGCTGGACTAGGAAAAAAATCCCACCTTGTTGCATACCACATGTGGATGTTTTGATTTTTTAAAAAATTAAATCATCTAGAGAAAAAAATTAGAAAAGCTGCTGAAAGCAAAGAGTTTGGTGGTTGTGGATTTGTTTTATTTTTAAGATAGTTGAACTAGCAGTTCTTTTGCTTCCATACTCCAGAAGCCTTTTCTTCAATAATGAATAGGAGTTTAGGAAAGAAAATCCAAGAGGCACTCATCTTTCCTCTCAAGGAAGGGATCACCACCATCTGTTGACATTTGCCAGACACAGATGCAGTAAGACCAAGGGGTCCATCTGTTGTGCTTCCCTCTCACGGCAAGGAAGGGGACAGCGAGCAGCCAGCCTGCAGGCAGCCACTGCCCTACGGAACACAGCCCACTGCTCAGCAGTCACAGCCTTTCATAAAGGTTCAAACGACAGGCACAAAAGTAGGGCCAACTGCTTGCAAGGTCAGAGCAGCAGGAGAAAGCCAAAGTGTAACTTGACAACAGTCCAAACTCAAAAAGCTCTTATGAGGATGTCACATCATCTTTGAAGACCTCCAAGGCGCTTGCCTGTGCACCCACAGGACAAAATGAAGTCTTGCTCCCAGGATTTTCATCATCTGTTGTGGCAAGTCACTGGGCAGGCCTCATATCCTGAACAGCTTTAATTGACAACTATAGCCCTTGCACTAGACAACCAGATGAAAGACTAACAGAGGCTGTACAGACAAAAAGAATCCCATGCTACTCTAGACATAACGAGCTGTTTCTGAGTGACAGGGCACTTGTACTCCTGGGGTAAAGGTGTCTGTTTTAAATGACAAACCTACTCAATGGGATCGCTGTCTTCACAAAGAGGCACTCTTACTCACCCTGCTGCAAAGGCGGTGAAGAGAAAGGCAACATATGAGGAACACCCAGCCAGAACCAAAACTGAGCTGGGACGGCTGCCAGAAGTCTCCAGGCACATCAGACCAGAGCACACTTCACATTTCTTCACAGGTCTACTTGGCTACTGGTTAAATAACTACTTTCTCTCTCTCTCTTTTTTCTTTTGTAGCACTGTACATTGCTGACAGCAGCCCACTGCAAATTGCCTGCCATAATTTAGCTCGCTAAATGCAGTAATGCGTTCATATAGACAAGATGCAGTAAGAAGTGGCACAGTAAGGAACAGGACTTTTGCCAAATTTGACAAAGACAGCCTGTGCAAATGACAGCCTTATAGCTGAAAGAGCACAAGCAGCTTTAATAGCAGGGGAGAAAGCTCAAAGAGGTTCTGTAACATGCCCAATACTTTCCCCAGGAGCAACCCAAATTAAATCATCAGGCTACAAGCTTAGGAAAACGCCATTTCTCTACTGTTATAAATAAAAAAATATGTTCATCACTGTTACTAACGTTTCACAGGAAAAATAACCATGGCTAACAAGGCAGGGGTTTTTTAAAATTTTATTTGGGTTTTTTCCTCCTTTCCAGATTTCTGTTTCCTATTTCCAGCCACAGAACAAAACCAAACCCTCCAGACTGTACACGCATTTAAATATTTTTACAAGAAAAAGTGATTAACCCTGACTCTAAAACTGTCCTCAGCAAATCCTAATTAACTTTCTGAGCACCTCTTCTACCTAACATTTGATGATTCATATGTGCACTCCAACGTGCCAAAGGAGCTCCCTCAGCATAGTGGAATGCAACTCAATGCACTGTCACATCCGTATGATAATTTTCAGGTTTGTCATGTTGTTTGTTCAATTAGGAGAGGAAATGATTTTAATTTCTGTGGAATTCTGAGAGTATGGCTAAGTCAGGTTTTATGTGACAATTTAAGAATGTTGTATTAAATGCAATACATATTCTGTTCAACTCTGCAGCTATACAGAATGACTGAGATTTTTGAAATTAAATTAGCAGTTTCACTCGCAGTATTACTCCAGTATTCTGCAATACAATTAGCAAGAAATGTTCTCCATTTTGTATCTTTTAACTTGGTTTAAAAGTCTGGCTTCAGCATGTAGTTTCATTCTGTTCAATTTTACTAATTTTGTCCAAAGAGCTTTGCAAATGGACTTCTAACTTTCAAAAATGTGTTACATATAAAAATACCTTCATGATTAGAGATATTAACTCTGTTGTATATTTTACAGGGGTGTTTGTAGCCAGATATTTTCTGGCACCTGAAGCAGTAAATTGATTTATCTTCCTTGGCTCTCCTAACAAAAACATCAAGGCCCATTCTAGCCAAGCTAAAAACACATAGCAGACAATTAGCTCAATATTTCCCAGAAGGAAGTGTGTGGTAGGTAGCCAAAGCTGTGTGAACACATAGAACAACAGAGTATCTTTTAATCCCTTTATGCTCCTCCGTAACAGCACCAGCTCCACTCCCAGCCTTTTCAGACACACAAAAAGCACCTGTGGCTCAACTGATTCTGCAAGCAGTATCAGACTCCCCCAAATGGGCAAGAAGAGTATATGTATGGAAAGTCAGTTCACAGAGGCACAGTCAACACATGGGAGAAGAAATTCCTAAAAGCAGCATTTCATGAACTCCAAATCTTCAATATGTGGAGGAAGGCAGAAAGGCTACTTACTTATGGAAACTGCTAGGTTTGGTAAGTCAACACCTAACAACGCTGTTAAATATCCTTGTGGCTGTTGTGATAAGCTTCCTTTGACCTGAAAGGATTCTTCAAATGATTCCTGCCCCTAGGGCAGTCCCCATTCAGCCCTGCTGCAGCCTCTGGCACAGGCACTGCACAATGTCCTTTCAGAATGTCTTTTAATTGCTGTTTTCCTAGATGTAAATTACAAGGCCATTTGGACAGTAAGTCTGCAGTGATCCTTTGGGTATGGAAGGCTAGGTAGTATTCACAATCCCAGTATCTCTCAGCTGGTAAAACTGGCCAACATCTCATCCTAGCACTGGTTATTCACCCCATGATTTTCTCACCACAATGCTGCCACGAAGATACACAACTCCTGATGGGAATCTCTGATAAGACAGGGTGCTCAGCCATTCAATGGCAACTCTTACCAATTCCTTGCTTCCTCCCATCCTCCCCCACCACATCCAGCCATTGTACCTCAGCAAACTGAAACAATGCAGACTCCTCCGTTTGTTTTACTGCCCCCAGGACTCCAGGCTGTGACGTGTTGGAAGAGATCTGTCAGGAAAACAATTATGCTTGTATTACCTAATTCTTCAGTTTCAGTATCACACTTCAACATGCTAAATTTATAATCTGTCATAAACAGACTCCTGGTACTCCAGAGTATGCAAACGAGTCCCAACACACCCGTAGAACAAACAGTATTTGCTTTCCAGGAAACACATAAACAGGTGATCTGTCAAACGGTGATCTTGAATTATTTTTCAGAAGGAAAATCCTTCCTAGGATCAAGAAAACAGGCTTTTTTGGAAGAGCTTTTATTTGCCTGCTGATATGTCAAAGAAAGGTTAGCAACAAATACTTAACACTATTGTATTTCACAGTTCAGTGGAAGACCTGAAACTGCAGAAAGGTGCTGATGACAGAGCACAAATTGCTACTTAGCACAGAAGGTAAGTGTGGACAGGAACACAATGTATGCAGGTATTTTGAGATACCAGATCTATCCAACACACTAAGGTAACTGCATTTCATATTGTTTAACTTGTGTCCATTAGTTTTGTTGCAAATGACACCTCTGATTAATGTTAGACTTCACCACAAGTACCAATTGTTTTGCCACTGACACACATACCTACCATGCTGGTTAGGTGCACCCCCTCCTACAGGCTGTTTAACATCCCTGAAAAATAAGACTAGCTAATCTGCATTTCTAATTACTGATCATCAGTAAACCACATGTTTTAGCAGTGCAGGTGAACTTGTTTCCCGGCACCCACTGAAATTTTTCTTCAGTGGCTAAGGAAAAGCCAGAGGTCAGAATCCCTCAGCAAGGGCATATCTGACAGCACACAATTCCTGCCTACTGTCACAGGGGTCTGGCACTTCCCTCCTTCAGCACTGTAAAATGAACTGAAACAATTAGGTGAGCTGGTATTTGTCTTACTCTTTAAAAGATTCAGTAGTGAAATTCAATACAAGACATTGCTCTACTGACAGTATAAACACACAAAACATCCAAGAAATACGGGAAGATGGATGTTGAATCATTACCACAGAAGTGTCATAAGTGATACTGGAATTAAACAATTCTAAGAAGCCTCTAAGCACTGCTTTTCATTGCTGCCACACCAGCCATTTCCTCTTCCTAACAAGAAAAACCAGCAGGCTGTTTAAGAGCCTAATTACAGGTTATCTACTTCACTCTGGCCATTACCTTTAATCAGAAATAAAGGATCTGTGCTTCAATTTAATTCTAATACATTTGAAAGACTTGGATCTTAAGTTGGAACTCAAGGGCTTGTGCACTGATGTTAAATTGTACAACTGAAAAAAGTCCCATTTCCTGTGTGCTAGGATTGCAGTGTATCTGCTCCAGGAGTGATGATGTTCTAGGGAGGAGTATGAAGGTGCAAAGGCATTGAATATTAAAGACACACAAGTCAGATTCACAGCTGGTGTGAATACAAATAATAAAAAGCCCCTATAACAACAACAATTCTTTCCATATACGTGTACTTAAAAACTACCCAGTGTCCCATAAAATCAGTATCTATAGAACTAAATATTTTTGTGTCATACACTGTGACTATTTCAAAAGTTGGAACACTATCAAGAAACAAGTGATGCCTGCAGAGGGCCAGAGTTCCTTGCAATCTCATTTTTGTTACAGTATTTACATCAATGAAACCCACTAAGACTTGGATGAAAATCTTTTCTTTCTTCAAAGAAAAAGAACAACAATACACACACCACAGTTGCACTTCTAGCAGTAACTGGAGTATGTTGACAAAAATATTGTACGTTGCACAATTAAAGCACACTTACATAGAGCTGTTTGGTGGTTCTAGAAGAAAATTTTGGAAATTTAAGAACTACAATTATTTTTTATAGAGCCAATGACTAAAGCAACCACAATAGATTAGAAACATAATGTAACACCCAAATAAATGTTAAAACCTTAGTTAAAAAGGCTCTAGTTTAAGAACTAAGTGCAGGAATGACATATCTCCAAATGACAGCTTAAACCACAGTTCCATTATTGCACTTGGGTTTCCACCATGGTCCTAAACACTCTTGCACTTCAAATCCGACCAATCTGATAAATGATTCAACAGCATAAACCCAAAAATGAAGGAACAAATAACAGCATGAATTTTAGTTAAAGACATCTGATTTCTTTTCAGTTGGACATCAGATGCTTCTTAAAAGGAAGTGCTTAGGAAAAAGCCCTTTTTGAAGAAACTCACCTCTGCAAACTGAAACAATGATGACTTCTGACAGGCTTCTGTAGAATTAGATGCATCAGACTGGCAAGTACTGGAGGAAACCTGAAACAAGGAGTGTGCAGAGTAAGACCTCAAAGGTGCTTCTCTCAAGCTTAAAAAAATAGGGAGCAAAATAAATCATTTAAAAGAAGGAGAAGGTAATGTTTCACAGTCCTGGAAAGACTAAATCATATTTATGGAGGAAAACATAGTTTAGTACCCATTTTAATCCATTTGAAAACTGTCTTAGAAAAGGACCACAAAAATAACAGATTTTTTTTTCTCCTTTTATGATTCTGAACTTGTCAGAATAGTTTTATGCAATAGAATACTCAACAGATTATACTGGACTACACACACAGCTATCTTGTATTGGTGATGCTATTGACTGCTAGATCCATAATTTGTGCTATAATTCTGAGTAAGATTACTTAGAAGGTTAAGAAAAATTTAAGACACAGTTGATGACAGAAACACTTAGAAAAATAATCTCTAATCATAACAGCATGAAAATAAGTAAATAAGGGTAGCACAAGCTTAAAATTTCTTCATAGATTTTAGGGGTTCTTTTGAGAAGCCGTGCAAGATAGTCATTACATCTGAAAACAAAATACAAAGAAAGGACTGTTCAAAACCAAATTCTGTTCAAGCCTTATTTGAATTAGCATAGATCTTAGCCACGGTATTATTAGCTAGAAATACGTTAATCAAGCATTATTCTGTAAAGGAATTCTATCAAATATGATACATTCATTAAGTGTCACATTTGAGTGTAAAATATTTACATGTGTAACTCCTAGCAGAATGAGGTACTGTTAGTATAAAATAAAGTATGTAACATGGCTTGTAACAAACAGAAAAAAAATCAGAGGCTACATAAGATTTTAGAAAAAGGAACAGGATGGATTTTTTTTCCTAACAACCTCTTTCCCCTCGAAATTTCAGTTTATTTAAAAGATTCAAAAACAAATGTGGGGCTTTTCCTTATTTGTTATCTAAACAAGTAAATCAACAGCTTTTATTGATGAAAGCACGTGAGGTTTAGCTACTGACTGCACCTGTTGTTAGTAAGCACAAAGCCCCACAGCACACACAGGCCTACAGCATGTTCAGCTTGCCCTGCTGCTCCTGCTGCTGTTTGTCTGAGACCCTGAAGCGCTGCAAGAGCAACAGCAGCATTTGCTTTCAGGAATCTGCTCCCCTGGAAACACTAAATCCAAATGTGGCAACACACACGCCATGAGGAAATATACTAAAGTGACAATTTGCTTACTACACAAACAAACTTGTTTCTTCCCTGCCATAAAACTGAGCAGCAATAGAGACCCCTGTGATCTATATTTCCACTGTATTTATTAAACACTGAGCAGGATGTTTCATCAGTGTACTGTGCGAGTACAGCAACCCGAAGGGCCACAAAGAATGTATTTTTAAGATCTATCTTCTGCCTTTTTAGTAGGTTGTGCTATTGTTTTCACTGATGTAATGTTTATTACTGAGTTTTGTCATGTTTCTGCACCGTCTGTTTAACATGTCTGTCCCTCCACAGTAGTCTGGACTATAGCAGGAAAGCATCTTGCTGCTTTTCAGTGACCCATCTCTGAAGGTCTGAGACTCTGCAGAGGTGTAAATATGAGAGGTTGCTGTTTGCATGTCTGAGCACTCATTTGGTTACTTTAGGTCACTGAACTGCTCGGATTCTTAAAAGAATCACCAAATTCTGGACTTGTTTCCCGTATTTTCTGCAGTTCAACCAGCTGCCTTACACCGCCTAGCTCTGAATTTGGAGCCATTGAGCCATGGCCCTTCCAAGAGGGGCAATCCCAGCTCAGCCCCCATAACAAGGGTGCTGTCAGACACTCAGAATGAGTGAGAATTCTCACTGCCTCGGAGGCCACGTGCTGGGGGCTGGGCACAGCTTGTACCTGGTGGTACATGAACCACTTGCTGTGGAGGTATGAAGCCCAGTTCGGCACAGTTTTGTGTGTACAGATTGCTGGTGCTCAGTAACTCAGTGGAGATCCTGTCATTGGAACCACTATGCTTTTCCTATCAATTCCTGCTATTCTTCAAAAACTTAATACTGTTGCCTTTACTAGACAGAGCACTAATTTGAGCTTGTTTCTTTTACTCTGCTGCTCCCCAGACTTTCTTGATCTGTGGGAAACTTCTTATCTGTAGGACTTTTAACCTTTGCCAAGCTGAACCTGATTAAAGCATTAAAATAATTTCCAGAGGGAACATATGCACAGATAGTGTCATTTTGTATGTCTCATTTCCTGCTCTAATAAAATGTCCTCAACATCTCACTTCTCCACCTGTTTCTTCCTCCCAGCCATTCTTTAAGCTGCTGAGAGATTTTTCACTTCTGATTCACACTCTGCACAGACCCGGCATCACATGCAAGACAGCCTTTTGTTCTTAAAAGAAGGAAACCACAGGCCTTTCTTTCCCTACAGGTTACCCTGAGCGGCTCTAAAACGATCGCAGCCAACAAGGGTGGAGGAAAAACCCCGGGACAGCCACACTCCGACCGGTGCGAGGCGTTAGCGCCGGCAGACAGACAGGAGGAGGCTCCGGATTTCGGGATTTCTGGGCAGCAACCTACAGAAAGTCCACTAGGTGCTGCTGTAAGGCAAGGAAAGGGAGACGAGCTGGGAGGGGAACGGGCGAGCAAGGAGCACTGCTCACCCGGCTTCAGCCGTGCTGCCGAAGAACCTCGGCGCGGATCTGGCAAAAGTACCGTAGCTGGAGCAGCCCCGTCCGGCATCTCTGCCCGGGAATTCAATAAAATGCTCACACACCACTGTCTTGTGTAACTCATGAAGCATCCAAACGCAGGAGAAACTCACTGCATATCCATGTCTTTTGCTGGCTACGTAAGGCCTGTAGCTTCTCTCGCCTATCTGCTTAGTAACTCCAGCTGATCCCTAGGAATCTATGACCTACCAACACTGAATTCTGTTACCAGAAGAGAAACTCTCTGGTCTATTATAAAAATTTGCAAAAATGCGAACATACTGGCAACATACAGAGATGGCAACTGAAGCCTCAGAACAATTTTGTAAATGTCACTGTTGTGCCTCCTCCCATCCTCCTGCTGGCAGGTCACTTGGTTACCTGACATCTGGGCTTCTGGCAACTTGGAGATTGAACACCTCACCTGAAAAACCCCCATCCATTCATTTAGCATACCCCTAGCACAACACCAGCAGGTGTTGAATACTTTCCACTGGATTAGCAGACCTCTTGAGTACAATGTCCTTCATCCTCTCTCAAGTGCTGAGCAACACTGCCAGTGCTGCCCTCCTCACTATTAAAAACTTTAGGATTGTAAGAGTATGTAAGACCTGTGCTTACAAGGCCCCCCAAAGCTGCATGATCATACATATGCATGACAGTCAATATGAATGTTGACAGGTAATCTGTGTTTGGCAGATCCCAGTTTAAGGATCATATGTGTACATGTATCTTAAGTGTAGATGCACACTTTAATGATTTTTCTACGTGTTATAATTATGTAAAAATTTAGACTACATGTTATAATTTATAGCATTCTTTAAAATATGACACTGTCTGTCCTTTTTAAAAAAAGAGAAATGCCAAGGCTTTAGAAGTACAATGTCTATTTATATACTCATGTGCATATAAACACAATACATATATTCGCCATAATAAAGTAACTTCTGAACCTCTTTCACTAACCATACCTCTGTAGTCACTTTAGTACAACATACTCTCTCCCATGTGGATACCAACTCTAAAACAACACAACTGAACTCTTCTCCACTGAAGAGCAAAGCAGCTCCCCAACTCTACAGTGAATTCTCAAGCTGCTTTCTGAGTCTGTCATACCATCTCCTAGCATGTCCTGCTGACCTCCCAGATGCTGGTTTAAGTGTGAGACCATGAGCATGGAAACCCAACCACAGATTCTCCAAAAGGCATGCAAAGATGACCATCCTACATCTCTGTCTGCACACCTGAGAGTGGGAAGACAGAAGAGCCGTTCAGTTATTCAAGTCTATATAGGTTTAGGATCACTACTGCATTTGAGAAACACCTGAGAAATGCCTGAAAAATATTTGCTCTGTATTTATTCACTATTGAAACATATGAAAATAAAGGAAAAAATGAAGACACACCAGGGCTGCCACACAAAAGAAACTGAGAAAGTCTCTCAGCACCTGGACATACAGCTGGAGACTTAACTGCTGCTAACATGCAATGAGGAGGACTGAACTTTGTTCATTTGGGTCCCTCTAGGAATACCAATCACCCCAATTGATCTGGAAGAGGTATGTTACAAAGGGGACCCTCAAAACGAATCCAACGTGTGCAGTTTCCTGGGAAAGTGCTCTGGCCCTTAATCATTTGTCAGATAGGATGGGACAATTAAAATACAGTAACTCATTAGTAAGTATGGGCTAAATTATGGCTCATCACGATTCTAACAGCCCTCAGCTAGTTTTGTCTGGGCTGTATTTATGCCAATTATTTTGCTCTACATTTTTGGGGAAAGCAGATTACACAGCTTACTTCTTTAATGTAGAGGGCCAGGTTTCTAATAAGACTACAGAGCCAGAAGAGTAGAGTGTAGTTTATACATAAGTGAAATTTCATCACAAGTCATATTGCACACTTCTATCAGGAAAAACGGGGTTTACTGAGGCACATGGGAAGTGTGTCTTTTGCTCAAAATAAAAAGGTTCTGATTAAAAGAATCAGATGGGATGCACTTCCATGCACTAAAACAATCACACAACATGCATGTTGATTTGACTCTAAATCTACATAGACATTTAATTTCTACACTGCCATCTGAAATCATACTACTGAAGTTCTTGTAAAATCAAGAAACCTCAGCTCTCAAGATCATAGCAAAGACCTTTTTTAAAGGAATGCAGTATCTGTGACTACAATATACCTTCCCTCACATTTAAACTAACAGCATAGTGAAAGCAGCTTCTATGCTCCAAGCTGAGATTACAGGTTTGAGAAGTATAGGACAGTATAACTTTAGTACAAAATAATGTATTTCTTTTCATTTCTCTGCCAACTTGGCTTGAGTGTTTCTTATTTTTCATGCTGCAGCACAGAAGGCCAGTACCCACACAGCACAAAACTTCCATGGCTAAAACTGGTCTGCAAAGCATTGAGGAGTCCTGTCAGTACAGGAGCAATACATCTCAAAAGCACTACAAATACATTAAGTTGATTAAGTTAATTGTTACTTCTTGTCACAATAAAACCAGCAACAACAAAAAAGAGCTCTTTCCTAGAGCTAGAGATTTATGGCAGTGACTACTTATTATATACAACAAAGAAGTTACCTTTTGAATATTTTTCAAAGTTGGCCTAAAAATCAGATGATATTAATAATCATAAAGATCAGAGATCTCTGCACTACTGGAGATATGCACAAACATTTACCAGACTCCTTTGTAAAAACAAAAACACATGTTTGTGATGGGAACTGAACTACAAACTTCTTTTTAGACATAAGGACTTCATGGATAGGAGCAGACTGCAATACTTAACTACCTCTTAGCACTTGCATGGTTTCAGAATGCATATACAATGATGCTGACTTTGTAAGAAATTATTTATTTATCTATTTATCTGTTAGTGCCAAAGCCACAGTTGTGTGAGGCATTGCACAAGCATATAAAATCCTTGCCCAGGAAAGCTTGCAAACCACCTGTTTGTTAACACAGTCACTGTATTTCAAGCCTTTTATCTCTGACAATGTCTCCTCATGGGGCAGGCTTGACTGGTGTGCCTAAGTATCAGCAGAGTTAATACTAAACTGTACTCAACCTCTACATTCACAGCTGGGATACAAGACTCATATTTCATTCCTAGCTGAGGTTACCTGAGATGTGTCCTAACTTTCGTTCCCTACTGGTCAAATATTCCTCTTACAAGCTGTTTAAACTGAGAGCTTGTAAGAGGGAGAGAAGAGAGTTCCTTACCTCTTGTGCAGTAAGTGCATGTTCCCCTGCTAGAAGCAGCATACTCAGGCCTCCCATTTGTGTAGGATCTGTTAAAAGAGCAAAACGGAGTCTTAAGCTGATTCATTTGCTTGTTTAAAAAACCCACCACTTGCACCACTACAGCCCCAGAAGACTACTTGTCACAGACACTCTCAGCAAGCTGCCATAAAAGGCAGTTCAAGAGAATCACAAATAACCATTTCTGTACCCTCTGGGAAGGCTTTCAAAGCTGTTTGAAGGATTTAATTGGATTTGTGTGCTTAACACCCCATTGCATGGATTTACAATTCTACTGCCAAAGGTTTTATGTACTGCAGAGATGAATATCTTTAAAACAGCAACTGTAATGATTTCATACATAAATATACACAAAGATGCTCTAATAATGTACAGGTTTGTAAGTCGGTGAATGCTCCTAACAAGGGAGCAGTTCCTTCCTTGGCAACTGAACAAATAAAAGGATGGAACAAAACAACATAATCAAGCTCTGAAGCAAAATTTCTATTTTCATTTCTCTTTAATTTAGAGCTGTATTTAGTGGTGAAAAGTGCAAGCCTGACAGCTCTGAAGCATAAA
The DNA here is from genome assembly GCA_013400215.1 of Cisticola juncidis. NCBI lineage: Eukaryota > Metazoa > Chordata > Aves > Passeriformes > Cisticolidae > Cisticola > Cisticola juncidis. The sequence continues at coordinate 486,426 of VXBR01004348.1, read as the reverse complement.
GCCAGAACAGCACAAGCAGTGGCCAGGCAAGCTGCCTGCCTACTTGTTGCCCTGCCAATACAATATATAATTGAGGAATGTAAAATGGAGATATAAATGTTCTTTCTCCAAGTATTTGATACTGACAGCTTTTCCCCTCCAGCATTCCTGCGCCTCAGGAGCTCAGAAAATGACAAGAAGTGAAAGCAATAAACTCTGACACTGCATTACTCATGGAGTAGCTTTTCCACTCAGAACAGTGGTTGCTCTTCATCACTATGAAGACTAATTGTCTGATTTTGGGAGAATGCCTTGGGAGCAATGCAGGCGCCTGATTTAACAGTGTCATGTAGAGGCAGGGAGACAGACAGTGGCCAAATGTCTCATACAACAGCCACAATGACAGTGGATTTTTTTTATCTTTTCAGCTGACGTGGGCCAAACCTGTACCTGTAAACCTCCAAACAATTTAGTGCTACAGATGATCACAGTCCAATTCATGGAAATACTCATTAATGGTGTTTAATTCAATACCATATATGCTGCCCGAAGTTTTCCTGCACACAGCATCTCTCACTGACATTCCCAAGGTAAGTTTTTTCAATAGTCTTTTAGAAGGGCAATAAATAGAAACAGAGGAAAACAACGTAAATAGACCAGGCTCATTCACTGCCTAATAGACAGAAGAGTGGCTTATTATTAAATAACGTTAAACAGGCATCCTGAATAGCACCTAGCTTCAAATCCAATATTCAACTGGAATTAACTTTTTTCTTCACCATAATAAACATATAGAACACATGTGGGGGGTTTTGGTTTTTTTTGAAGAAGTTTGCTTTTTAAATAAAAAACAAACAAACAAAAAAAAATCACACTTCTTTGGAGAGATGAGGCACTACCAGAAGTACCAGAAGGCACTACCTTAAAACTTCCTACCAGAAGTGTAGGATCTAGTAACAAGAAAAGACACAGAAAATGTGAAGGGCCAGTGAAGATCTAAGCACAATTCCTAAGTGAAGCGATCTTGTCAGCAATAGCACTTTTTGCCATCCAAGAAGTTGATTAGGAACCATTCAGTCCTTCAAACCAGAGGACATCACATCACAGCAATTAGGAAATGAAAAGTTAAAATGTATCTTGAAAGATAATGCCTGAGCAGGCAGCAAATTTGGAGGAAGCAGAGACTGGAAGAGACCTCCAGGCCCACCATAAACTTATTGAGTCCCATACTAAACAGTAAGGCCTTGGCTGGTTGCTTTCTACTTTCTTTACTCCCTTTGGAAGGCATTTGCAGGTTTCAATCTTCTAAGCACTAAGGTCTTTCTTCCAGGTTTTAGCTTAAATACACTCAGGGCCAGGTAGTACATGGTTCTTCTGACACTCGCATCTCTAAGATTAGTAACTGTTTCCTTAAATAGTATCTCCCTTTCCTGCATTTACAGGACTTGTCCTACTCTTCTTCCACTTGTTTTCCTGGTCTAAACAATTCAAGATCTCCCAATGTCATCAAGCACATCCATGTTCCATCAGTTCAGCAATTCCTATAGCTCTCCTCTGCAGCTGTCCCAGGTCTAGTTCATCTTTCCTGTATATGGATGACCAGCAGAGCAACCACATCAGATGAGGGGCTTCCTGAAAGCACTGTGCCTGACAAACTGAAGTATAGCACTTTCTCTTATGCCTGCATCACCTTGATGACTCCCAGCTGCTCTTTAGTGCTTTATTTTCATTACCTGTTGGTCCTTTTCCCCCTCCCCAGTTTTGGCCATCTCAAGAACATCCTGTTAATGACTGTAAAATTCTTGCCCCTCTTCTAAATATATTCATGGTAGTTCTGGCTTTTTGCCTTTCAATTAAAGTAGCTTATCAAAGAGAAGAAAGAAGTGTGGTTTAGTGTTTTTCTCCCCAAGTAAGCAAATACTTTAACTGTTTATTCAAACATAAAAATTAAGAGGGAGGAAAAATGAAAGATGAATTGGAAATAGAGGTTTAATGTGATGCTTAAACAAGTTGAACACTTATGCTGCAGCTATAGCAGAGGGTTGGTGCTTAGATGTCTGCTCACAATAAAAACAAAAATCCTTCCACTAGAGTTTCCAATTACAAAATAACTTCACCTAAGGGAAGACAAAATGTACATCTCCGAACACTGCCATATGCTTATAGCACCTTCTCACCACAATAAATATTCCTCTTCTGGCACTAGGAGCTTACTGGTATGAAGAAGAATTTTAAGGGGTATTTTACAGAATTTGCTCTTAAATCAACAGTACTGGGAAAATAGCACACACATTTGACTTGCAGAATGGCAGGCGATTCATTATTTTCTCCACAGCTTTTAATACTGATGAAACTTAAAACCATCTCTCTGCTTGGGAATGACATACTTTGCTAGTACTGGGCTGGCTACAGACTCAGCAGGCTGGCTTGTTCATCACAGCCTTTTCTCAGTCAGAGGAAAAAACAAACTGAGGAAGTACTAAGCAGAAAGAAGGCCAGCAGGAACCAGTTTCAACCAACTCTTACCTGGGTGCATAACTGAGCTTCTTTCAAAAAAAACCAGAAACTGTTTCTACAGGGATATAGCCTTCTCTAGAAGTGTTTTTTTTCCAGCCTTTGCCTAACTAAAAAGCATTTTGGCATGGATGGTTCTCTTCTGAAGCAAGAATATGTAAGTACTGGAAATCTCACACATTTTGTATGGCAAAGCTTTTGTTGCAAACAGCAGCTCTTGGCCCTACACCCTACACAGGTAAGCTGTATCATGAGAAAAACATGCTCAATTACAGCTTCCAGGATGGAAGATCAAGGGCACCACCAGTGGGTCTGCGGGTCAGAAGCCCAATGCTGGTGCCACACCTCAGCTTCTCGACATAATGGTAGATCAAAATGACAGACTTAAATGTGGCCTGGTTATTCTTGTAAAGCCAAAATAAGGACAGAAACAGCCTGTGTGGGACTTGGAAAAACAAAGATCTTACTCTGTACATATTAGATTTTCTAAATTAAAATGTAATACACAAAAAACAAGCAAGACACAATTAGCAACAAACAACAAATGAAACAGATTTCCTGGCATGATACTAGACTCATAAAAACCCTGAGGAAGTTATCTGCCTTGAAGATAAAAATGAATCAGTGTCATTTCAAAGGTGAAAGTGTTTTTGAGGTGGTTCAGCTACATTTCAGTCCATCAGCTAGTATATAGCCTGGATTTCAAAGAGATTGTACTGGGTAGAAGAGTGAGAGATGAATTGAACTATCATGGGCAGTCAAGCAGGGAGGAGCATAATAAACATATTTAACACGAACTGGTACATAGTTGACAAAGCAGTAATCCATCTGGCATGGCACACTTGTCATGATGTGGATGCTGCTAACATCTCTGTCAGAAGCTGTCTTTATTTTATGAGCTGTTCTTATAGCCAAGATATTACCAGCCTTGACTGGCATGAGGACTGGAGCAAGATCCTTATGATCCTTATGCTCATTGTCTCAGCCTGCAGGAAAAAAACCCAAAAAACTATCACAGGTAGTATTAAAGGACTTTCTTCAGAAATGAATGGTTCTATAGATAAAAAACAATGGATTAGTTTCTAATTAATTCTTAATTTTTCTGTCCCCTATTCTGACAGGTGTTGATTCCAGACCTCTGTACTCAAAAACTCGACATCACTCGCCCAGCAGGAGCACTGGGGGATGCATGAGAGGTAGATTAAAGCTTGCTACTTGTTCTTCGTGTTAAGGCATCATGCTGCACTTACTGCATTATTATTATTATTATTATAAATATTTAAGGAGCATAGAAATGACTCCTCTAAAAGCAAAAGCAGAATGGTCTGAAGGAGCTTGTGATTTTTGGAACTGCTCTCCCATAAACCGGAACCATGTAGAATGAAACACTTTTATTTTGATCACATTTCACAGTTCCTTAAGAGCCAGAAGAAATTTCATTACAGAATTTTTCATACCACTATACTAAGGTATACATGGCTCTTTATCCCTTTTCATTCTTTTACACTTGTTCCATAAAACCATTTTCTACTCTCCAGCTCACAATCTCTCTAAGCAGAGAAGTCCTATCTGCTACACACCTGCCATAAACCAGGTAGGATATGACAGAGTTTCTAATTTTGTAAATACTGATGCATCTGAAACTTTAAACAAGGGAAAAACAAAAAAAAAAAGGAAAAGAAAAGGGAAGAAAGAATGGCAGGGATTTTTTTCTTTTTTTACCTTGACTGCTAGGTTCTTAAGCTGCCAGTATTTAACATCAATGTCCCTGTATTTCAAGGTCATGATTACAAGTTTTGCTATTTATGGATATCAGTGAGAGATTATCTGCTTTTCACCAGTTCAGGCACTCCACCTACACTTCTTCACATATTTCTGGGTTTTTTTCTTCAAAAGTTTAGAAGTTTAGAATTTGCTGCTCCAAGATACAATGGGAAAAAGAGCATATTTAAGTGAAATTAAATTATGCATCTCTTGATTTAAATACAAAAGTTGTTAGCCCCACTCGTACACAAGAATATTACCATATCCAACTTGGGACACCAGTACATTATTTTTTCAAATAGTAAATTATTAAAAAGAGTAGAGTATTCTATGACAGAGAAACAGAACACACACAATCAGAACTTTCCTTTTTGACCAGAGAACGGAAGTCTCTAACAGCAGATAAACTAGAATTGAAAATCCATGAAATCTGGACCCTACAGGGGGTATGAGTTAGGATGCCTCAAATTTGGACTTGACTCTTGAAAATAAATAATGCACTATAGAAAACTTTACAAAACTGTTACACAGAGGTTTGACTACAGTTTTGGCAACCTAATCTGGGACACTGCAGTACCATGTGCAGTAAAGAAAACAGGTATTTCAATTCAGTTTCAGTACCACATCCCCAGACAAAGCGAGGACACTACAGCTGAGTACTACCGTGGATGGAAACCTTACCTGCCATCCCAAAGTTAAGTTGTGGCATTTCTTCACTTTTGGTTACTTTCCTTGGGCTCGGTAAGTCTTTTGCAGAGTCTGATGCAATGGCCCATAGCTTTTTCCTGTTTGTAACACTGGATGCCTGGGTTTTCACAGGTTTGTTGGTTGTGGGGCACCACTTGTACCCTGGATTTGCTTTCATAAATGCATCCTTGTACTAGAAAAAGAAAACAGAAATTATCAGTCATGACATTATACTCTACACAGGGCAACAGAGCACATTGCATGCAAGAGGATTTAATACAGTAACTAATCCTTAAATATCTTGATTTTTTAACAGGTTGATCACATGCTTGGAGTCCAACCACCGACAAAATTTGCTAAGAAGAAATATTAAGATAGGGAGAGTTGTATCTAAAAAAGTGGGTTTTCTCTTTCTTCTCCTGCGGGTTCATTATCCAGAGCAGGCTGAAGTTTTGATCCTGCAAACTGCTCAGGAATGCTTGTATGCTCATGCTCTGATGCTTGAATTCTTTGGAGGTTTACTTCCTGGTCTGAACTGAATAAAACACACACATTTAGCAATAAATGCAGCATGATGCCTTGTACTTATTTTCTCTAATAGTTTTGTTTTTAGAATATTTGAGTGTATCTCTTCCCAAACCAGACACTGAAAACAAATTGCAACCAGTATAATGTCATATTCAGTATCTTGTGATACACCATCCCAGCGCTCCTTCCAAAATGTACTGTGCTGTATGGCTGCATAAAACAAACTGTGACCATTCAAAACAGTCTCTGGCCTTGAGCACCCAGCACACATCTCAGTTGTTTGCTGTGTTTTTGGTATAAGGCAGCAAAACAAAGGAAGCCAAACTACACATGATGGGCGGGGAAAAGGATCTGGATCCTAGTTTGAGGAGGTGGGGAAAAGGACCAAGATCTATTCATCTATTTTACTCACAAAACAAAATACCCTTTTCCAAGACTTTTACTGCCCACATTAAACCAAGATTTTTGAAGGTGAACGGTAACAGAAAGACCGCACTTCAGTATTTTACATGTGTTGCTATGCAAGGTTGAGAGCTGGCAAATCAGAGGAACATGCCACACATTCCAGCTGCAGATGTTTGCCTAACAACTGATAGGGGTGTACAGCACTTGCTGCTGTGGGAGCCTACCCAGCAAGTACCAGTGCTCACCAGGGAGAAGGAAGCCAACACCCCTTCACCACTGGGTAGCTCACAGTGGCAGCAAGTGACCAAAAGAGCTTGTAAGTACAAGGCAGGGCAGATGCAGGAAGTTTGTTCTGTGATTACACATTCCCACCCACACGGCTGTCATCAGTCCCAGTCATGGCACAGAGAAGCACCTATGTGTCATGCACATGCAGGCACAGAAACATAGAGAGGAAAAAAAATCCCTTGGGCTTCAAATACAGAAATAGCACTGCAAGCCTTGTCCTCTGATAGAGTCAGTGCAGTGCTTTCCCAGCTCAACAATCTGCCATGGCACGTGCACTGCTTTCTTTCATTTCTATCTTCACCTTTGAGCTGGCACTTGCTACCTCCAGACCGTAGCACAGATAAAAATGTTTCAGTTTGCAAGAAACACAGTGCTGTGTGAACCCTACTGTGTAGAGCCCTGTATTTATAGAAATGGCTATAAATAATAAAAATCTGCAGGGATCACTGACCCACATACACACTGTATTTTCTGAATAGGGTGTATGTATTAAATCTGCAAAGTAAGGTCTGAGATACTGCTCACCTCACTCCTTTTCCCTTCCTCTGAGTTTGCTGAGTATAATATGAAAATAGCCCGGTGGAGGGAAGTGATAGGAAGGGGAGGGTAAGGGAAGAGGAGGAAAGGAAATACACAACGAAGCAGCTCTGCCTTCCATTGTTAAAGCCACAGCCCACTCACAAATCATGTTTCCAGCCTGCAGAGTAAAAAGCACAGGGTTGCTAGCAATGAGCTACATAAGCTCTTCATATTAGCAATGCTACTTTGAGTAATTGAATTATTCTATTGAGTAATTTGACAAGCCGACAGGCTGCCCATCAAATGAGAACTAGAATGCATACCATTTGTGATATGAGGCTGCAGTAAGCTTTTAATCAGTTTTCAACAAGAGCAATTCAAGTGAGCTGGTCTATTAATGTCTTTTTTTTTCTGCAAAGCCAAGAAGTGAATATTAACTGCAGTTTCTGAGGGGAACGGAGCAAACTGAGGGAGGACAACTCATTGGAACGGTTCAGTTTCAACACATAAGATAAAAGAACAGAAAATTTAAAAAGTTGAATTATGGCCAAGAAGTACTTTTTGCAAATGCATATAGGGGCATGATCCAAATCTTAAAAACCCCTTTGGTACTGACTTTTGTTACTACTAGACCAAGGCCTAAAACAAACAGATGGATTTTGCTTACCAGGTCATGAGACGATAACTTAAATGAGCTATACAGTAAGAAGGAAAGGTCAAAGACAATAGTGGAGTCTACTCCTTTCCTCCCTTTACCTAACTGGGCAGTAAAGCAACTTAACACAGCCAGCCTAAGCAGATGTCTAAAATGGATTAAAAAACCCCAAAACACAAGCAAACCAAACCAATCAAAGAAAACCACAAAACCCCCAACCTAAACATAAGTACCTAACCTGGAACACAAACACACCACCTTGTTTTCCACAACAAATGGCAGAGACTGCCCAGCAGGGTCATATTCTGAAGTTTCAAGTAAGAAATAGAACAAGATAAGTTTGTGGGATTGGTCTGATGCCTTATTTCTGTTTTGTGAAAGCTTGGAGAATGTTGTGTTATGCAGCAGGACTGGTGCCACTTCAGAACTGAGGTTAAAACTCCCCATGTTGCTTTCATCACCAAATAAAAAAAGATTTGCTTCCTCTTGTTGTGGTAGGAACAGGTGTTCACAAGTGGATTCCAGCTACACCTCAGGCTAGCTGTTAGCACGTGCTTAATTTTAAATGTATGCTATTAAATGTCACACGAATCCCAGAGACCTAACATTAAAAAAAAATCCCCAGAAAATACAGCACTCCATTTTTCACTTCTGAAGGATGCAGGGTTCACATTACACAGGCTACAGCCCATACCTCAGCCAGTGGACTTGCCAAACTCCAGCCAGCAAGGCAGGACATTTGTCCCCTCCTACCCTGAGGCAGCTGCCAGTGCAGTGGCACCACAAGGCCAGCAAGCTCCCAGTGTGGCTGACTGGGCCTGAGACACCACTGGCCAAGGACCAGCAGGGAGAAGTGTTCAGCTCAGCCACTGAATGGCAGCAGAATCACAATCACAGAATCAGTGAGGCTGGAAAAGATCACGGTTCAGCCTACAGACCAACACACCTTGCCAACTCCATCACGGCACTCCCAGCCACCTCCTGTGTTTCCCAAACACCTTCAGGGATAGTGACTCGACCACCTTCTGGGGCAGTCCATTCCAATGTCCAGTCACATTTATCAGGCTGCTCCCTAAAGGAAACAATCCTGACTGCCTGGATCTTGCTGATGCTAAGACATATTTTAAAATGAAGTGTCTTCTAGCAAGGGAATAGGGCTTGAACAGTAACCATCTCACCAGACACTTTCTAAGGCTGCTGAACACTCCCAGGAAGTCCTGTAAGAGTTAACAGAAGAACACTAACCTTATTAATGAAGTGAATAAAACTGCTGGTGTGTATTTATGAGTTGCCAGATTAATTTTCTCAGTGAAGGAAAATGCTAAAAAGTACAGTAACACTTCTGGTTCCTTTCTGAGTACTTATCAGTTACTGGGCTTATATCCTAGACAGTGAAACTTTCAAATTTAAACTGATCTAGGAAGTCTGCAGGATAGAAATAGAAAGCCCACTCATAAAGGTAACACCAGCAAAAGCAGGCATCAAGCTCTGCAGGTGGCAGCACCAGGTGTCCAGGGCAGTTGTTGCTACAAGAGGCCATAAACCACAAGATGGAAAACAGAGGGAGTGTGGGGCCAGTTTTTCCAGATAATTAAGGCACTCCAAGGTGCAGACAGGTACATAATGGGACTTTCCACAGTACCTGAATGAACTAGAGACCTGATGAGCCTCTCAATGGGAGTCAGGGACAGATGTCCAGTCTGCTAGGGAACTTCTCGTAATTCCAGTTGGCAAAAAGTTGGGGTGTCTTACTATCATTCAAAATGCTAGATCTTGCATACAGCTAGACATATGTAAATAAATATACAAGTGTCTTGACTTGCACACTGCTGAGGTAATACCACTGCTAGCAGTAGGCAGGTAAGAAACTGAAAGCTTCCTGCATGGCATGTGATCTAACCCAAATGATTTTGGGAGCTACAGCAACGAGTAGTAAAAGAACATTCTAGAGACCATAGAAGGGCAGGGACTGTAGCCACTGCAGGAGAGACCACTTCTGTAAGGTACACCTGTATCTCTGAAAGAGTGGTTTGGATACTCAGGGTATACAAGACACACTGCAGGGACTGCAGATATGATAGAGGGCTCTCTGGGAGATCTGTGTCCTGCCAGGACAGTGGCTACAGGCTTTACAGTGAAATATGGAAGTCAAAGGACACTGAAAAGCTATATTTAAGTAACAGAAGATTACTCCCTGTAGCTTAAATCTCTGCAAGCTTAAACAGGTACTCAAACAGAAGATCACTGGTAAAATGGTATTCTTATCTTCCTCCAAAGGCACTCACCTTATTGATTTTTAAATAAATTCTCTTTAGGAAAAAGGAAAGCACCTTTTTCCTAAAGAAAAGAACAGGTGGTTCTCACTGAAGTTGACATTAACCTCTTTTTGACAGCTGTAAGCCTACCTACAGGTGAACCTGTGCAACCTGCTCTAGGTGAACCTGCTTAAGCAGTGGGTTGGACAAGATGATCTCCAGAGGCCCCTTCCAATCCCATCCACTCTGTGGTTCTGTGAAAAGCAAGTGTTACAATAAAACAACCGATCCATGCACACAGAATAGGCCTGTTGGTGAAGAATTTAATATGTATTCAATAGCACACTACAGCCGTTAATTATTGCTGTAAGATACACTGTTTAAAGAATAAAAATAATACACTCTCTTCTACATATTCTTTGAACTACTTATAATGATGTAAACTATTTAGATTTATTGTTCCACTTTGACATTGAATATTCAATTTGTTCTTCATGCCAAAAAAAGAAAAACACTACAGGAACAATGATTTCTATAACAATATGATTAATAGTTTCAGATCTGTCACTTCATACAGAAGTTCTGCAATTATTTTCTTTCCTAATGAACAAGTTTCCTTCAGCAAGACAAAAGGCTACGAAAAACAGTCACATTAGGTTTGTTTCTTTCAAAAATTATTTCTTTATTCTCATCTTTGCTTTCTCATCATCTGTACTGAATCTTCTAATTACCCTTTCTCCAGACGTCTGCAGAAATATCGCTAATTCATAAGCAGGAATGCAAACCAAAACTGGAAAGGTTGGACAAAGATGAGACTCAACTGTTTCAATACTGTGCCATAGATGAGGAACACACAGAGGCCCTACAGACCTTGCTTATAAAAAGACCTGCCATGGTAAATAAACACTTGTTTTTTTCCTGTGGACTTTTCTATGCTCACATGAGCTACCAAACAGACAGACCATACATCCTTTTAATAGCAGCAGACACCTTCAGATCCCAGGGCAGGCATGGATTATAGTTCTCCCAATCATTTCACAGCTATCTGCACTTCCCACAGTGTGCTAGCATACTCAGCAAAGGAGAGAGATGTTTTTCCTTCTCACTGGTGTTCCTTTATTTTTATTAAGATTGAATTCAAAGGTTACACACAATCTGTATCATACAGGTAATCAGAGGGATCTCTTCTGGTGTCAGGGAATCAGCCCAAGTAACTGGCTGTGTCTTTCTCACTCTACTGTCAATAACCACAGCCTTCTTGGCAACACCTTATCAAGAAATCAAGAAATCAATTTCTTCAAAAGGCTCATTTAAATTTTAAGTTGACATAAAGATAACTTTGTGAAATACAGGGATAAATCTCCTTCCCTTGCTCCGGTATCAGAAACTAGTTATCAGGGAATGTACTTCAAGGCACACTAGTAATTTAATTCATTTAGCATCAAAGGTAAGAATGGACTGCATTTCCTGACTGTGCCTTTGGTTTGGTCCACCTGCATTACAGTAGCTGGCATCACTGATATCGAAAGCACAGCTAAGGATCACTAGTCAGCTGACACCGAACTTCATGTTACTGTTTACAATGGCCACTATCCTCGTGTTAATGCTTGTACTGCAGAAATTATCAGGCAATACAAACACAAAGTGCATGTATTTATAGCAACAACTACCAGAACCAAATTAGTTTGTGTACACAGACCAACTGCTTTCCATTCTGGTCCAAAGGATCAAGTGAATCAAGAACAGCAAGCACAGCAGCTGCTCTGGGCACCATAATCCCATGGTGAAGCTGAGGAACAGAGGGAAGAGAAAGATGCCACAGAAAACATTTAATAAACAGAGAAAAAGAAGACAAATATGTAATGAACTCCCTTTACATCCACCATTCAGACAGAACATACCTCCTTGGCCATGTCAGTGTATTTCTGTTTTTCTTTTGGATCTAGAACAGACCACCAATCTGCCAAGATCTTGGTTGCGCCACGATTATCGAGGCGAGGGTGTTCTTTCCGCACCAGAGAGCGGTGGCGCTTGCAGAACAAGAGAAACGCGTTCATTGGCCGGCGAGCTCGCTGCTCGGAGGACTCGTCATCTTCGGTCTCGTCAGCATCCTGCTCTAAACCATCAGGGCCAAGGAGCGGCACCTGGCAGAACCGAAAGGAAGGCGAGTAAGCTCAGTTATCCGCGTTTGCACAAGGACTGAGACCGTGCCAGCTGCGTGGGAGTGAGGGAGGCACACGGATGCACACGGAGCTGTCTCCAGAAGCCATCCGTTCCATCCCGACAGGACCTCACCTGACGGTCCAAGGTTCCTTCATGCTCTCTGCAAGACTTAATGCCAACTTCCAAGTGGAACAATTCCTAAACCGAGGACCATTCTCTAGTCCTAAAGGGATGGGAGGCATGAGATCCCTCCTACTCTCCTTCTGACAACCTAGAAATCATCTTAGTAGGATGAGCCAAGCAGAGCTACCTTGGACCTTGATTATTCGTGTTTGCAACTCCAGAGCACACAAGGAGAAACAGGTAACGGTTTGTTAGTTTGTCAGTTGTTTCCTCATCCCCTGCCGTTCACTGCTCAGCCTGTGAGCAGCACAGCAGTGCGGCCACAAAGCTGCCCAGCAGAGGCAGAGGGCAAATCTCAACAGAACACACTGCCAGTATGTGCTCCCTCCACTTACAGGCCAGTTATCATTCCTACAAGGGATGAGCCACAGAACTTCCTGCATGAGACAGAGAACCACCTCCTACCTAACGGCAACGCTGCTATTTTACACCACGCTGCGAAAGGACCTGTAAGGTCAACAAAAAGCACCGTCAGAGAATCAGGCTCTTGCTTATCCCTGACAAAGTCACCCTCTCTTATCAGTGTATGGCTCAAGGCAGTCTCCTCAGCATTGACCTTCCCATTCCTGCCTTAGGAAGACACTAATGTGATACTGATATGAATGCTATCCAGATGATGGAATCATCACATATGCATAAACAGTTCCCACTTCTTGATGCAGTGAATGAGTCTAACTGGAAAAGTGTGAGGTGCCACATGGCATGAGAACAGAGTAAGGTCAACATTATTGAACAATAACAAAATACCAAGTGTCAAACCAGAGACAGATTACTTCCACTGTGCACTCAGCACTCTGGAGAATAAATAAAATTTCACATGCAAATACAGTAAAAATTTTAGACAATTTTTCCTTCTTTTTCCCTTTTAATCTTTGTAGTTTTTTAATCTTTAAAAAGGAAGAATAAAAACTTTCAGTTTGGTATGCCCTTCAGAGCCACTAGAAGCAGATACTAAGCACAAGCCAACTTCACGTCTAAAACAAGCAACTAAAAAAAAAAACCACACCAAAACCCCACTTCAACCAATCAAGACTAGGATGAGCAACACATTGTTAAAACAAAACCGATAAAAGTATTCCAGTTTACAAAAATTTGCTTACTAATTTAAAGGTATGATTAATAATTCACTTTCTTGTGTCACTACTGCCTTTGCAGTCTTATGGGCACCACATCACATCACCTTTTACTGGCTGTGTTTCTTCACAAAAGAGAACAAGACAACACAAAATAAAGAACACAGCCAGGGAGAATCTGATCTACCATTAACCATCTTGGGTCAAAGCATCCAAATAAATCTACCTTATCAATATCTTCCTCCTCTTCTTCCTCTTCTTCCTCTTCAGAGAAGTCAAGGAGTTTCTTGGCAAGCAGGGGATGCCACTGAAGACACTTCCTTTTTGGTCGCTTCCCAGTTCCTTCACCTTCTGTTGAGTGATCCTTATTCCTACTACTGCCTTTCATTACTGTGACCTGTCATGCAAAAATATTGATAAATTCACAACAAACCCTTAGGCATAAATGACCATCAAACCAGTGACAAATATAATGAGGCACCCATGCAAGACTCTCAGAAGTTACTGGCAAAATGTTAGAGATTTATTCCAATTATCAACTTAAGCATGGATGTACTTTATGCAATCTTAGCACCTCCATGTAATGCCTAGAGTAACTAACAATACACAGTTTAAGAGCATGAAGCAAGGATGCCAGCTAGACCAGCTCTCAAACTTGCCCCTGTCTGAAGGATGGCAGAGAAGTCCCTACGGAGCCAAGTGAGTGACTCCACAGCTCTCTCACACCCATATCCACTGCAGCTTTTTGTATTTTGCCACTGCAAAAGGTCAATGTCAGGACATTCCTTTTTCTCACATGGAACATACCACCGGGCACTTATGTGTTAATCATGCACATATACACCGATATTGATACAGAGCCCCATGATACTACGAGCTAGGATTTGTGCAGTGTCATTAAAAGGTGCAATAGGGAAATCAGAGTCCCTAAGAGAAGTGCATTTAAATACACTTTAAAATTTGAAGCAAACAACAAGAGATAGTTATGCTGACATTTCCAAAGTACTGCACAGGAAACATAAACCATGTCCTGAGCCTGAGTGCATACAGAAGACAAATCATATTTAGTTGTGTGCGTGTCCTTATCCAAAAAATACTTCAAAACTATCAGTAAAAATACATGCTTAACACATCCAAAGTATCAGTTTAAGGATTGACTTAAAGAGATGTGAAATCCCACTAAGGGACAAATGATGTATATATAATCAAATAAAACCAGCACATCACATCCAAGTACTGAAGTGCACAGCAAGCAAATGCTGCTGGCACACAGTCTGGTCCCTTGTAGCCTTCTGTTAGCATACTGCAGTATCAGTGGCAATCCTGACAGGAGCATGGCTAGCTTTCCAAGAAAACAACACAAACATCAAAACAAACTCAAGTTAAGAGTGGTTAGCCAGCTACATCTTTATAAAGCAAATAAATTTGATGAAGTCTCACAGGAGTTTCTCACCAGCACATAAAGCAGCTGCACTAAGCCCTGGTCCCATTGGCAAAGCCAGAAGAAGCTGTGCTGCTGACTCCCAGGAAAAGGGCACAAAGAGTCAAACCTTGTAACTGCAAGGTCACAGTGCATTTTAGGATACTGCTTTCTGTAAGATGCCTAGTGCAATGCTAATGCTTCAGCATACAGTGGCACAAGAGAAAGCTGACACACTTGCACTTAGACCAGCTGCCCGAGCCACTGTGCCGCCTCTGGGGCAAATACCCCCACAAGAACCACCTTGCACAGCTCCAGCCATGCTCCCACATTTAGTGAGCACTGTTTCTGGTGTTGGATGATCTCTTCCATGTGTTTCTAGTTGGTTACCCCACTGGCATTTTGGCAGTGTGCCCTTGGTAACACCAGAAATGTGCATAAGCAGCTGCTTCCCCTGCAGACTTCAACAGTGCAGAAAGCTGAAAGACCTTCAGACACTGCTTGCTGAAAGAACAACTGAAGCCTGAAGGAAAAAGGTTCACAAATTTTAACCTACATTTTAAAATGGCATTTTCCTGGATGTATACTGAGATTTGTTAGATCCTTCCCACTTGTCAGCAGTACTTATCCCCCTACTAATTAAGGAAACCCTGTAACATTGCAGTAACTTTGTTCCATTAAGTGACATACTTTGCTATCCACATAATGCCACTTCTACCTGGAAAACATTTAAACTTTGATTTCATATCACTCACTCCTCTCTTTATTTTCTGTAACCAACTTCTGTATGGAGTTTTATACACCACATAACCATGTGCCATTTCACCTACATTTTTGTCCATGGTTTGCAAAGCACATCCAAATACACAAACCACTTTGGTTTAAAAAAAACACTGAAGTGTGGAAAATTAAGCCACAATCCAGTACCATGAAATGTATGTTTGAAATTGGTTTTATCCCACTATAACCTCTGCCACATACCACACTGCCTGTGCTTTCCATCTGTCTCTCTTCCTAAAGTGCTGAATACCATTTGCTTTTGTTTGGGGTATTTTCAGGCACAAATCAACAAAGCTGAGTTAATGTTCAAGCAGGAACTTCAGCTCCCGTGGGCAGCAGAGATTCATTCAGAGATTGTTAAGTGATACAGATCTGCCTATTACTGCAGTCAATAAAGCATGTGGCCTATTTCTGAGCAGGATAAATATGCTACAAGTACAATGGGGAGAGCTACTCCAGCCCTCACCATACACTTGTGTACATGAGCTAATCATGTGGCTTTTGTCAATAATCAGTCCTAAGTATGATGAGCACTACTAGTAGCCTTCCACCTTGTAAGTGTGAAACTAAATTAACTTTTGAGAAGTGCTCCATGATCCTCCTTTACAAAGCTCAGCTGAAGTCTCAGGGCTATTTCAACAACAGCACTGCCTTTAGAGGTGGCACCTCTCTGCCTGCTGCCTTTAAAAGGATGAGCAAGGGGAGACTTCACAGGACTTAGGTGTATTTTACATGCATTCTCCATCACCCCTGAGGCCCTGGCTACGCTCTATGGCTGAGTTTGGCAAGGTAGCACAGAGCCAGGCACCAGTCACCTTGCAAATCCCAGAGGGGCTCTCAGTACCTTATACTTCTTTATATCTCTTTACCACAGCTGACCTCACAAGTAACTTTTGTTTTCCATGCATGAAGGCTAGGTATTAAACACTCACTACTAAAATAATCAAAGCTCATCACACATCAGTGCTGAAATAAAAATGTACACTCAGCTCCAGGAATTCAAGGCGTGTTCATTGGTTTGTTTTATGAAATTGTGAACCATTTTACAACACAGAGTCAGATCCTAGCTGTCTCACAGGCACCATTTACTACAAAAAAACACAGTCACTCTTTGCGTCTGCTTTGGAGACAAACTCTGCAATGGTCAACAACAAAAACCCTCCTGATTCTGACCCCACTGATGGAAGGACTGAGGCCACAGACAGACTTCAAACTTTTGTCTACATCATGGCCTGGAAATCCCTCACTTCTTAAGTATGCCAGGCTGTGTACTCTACCTTCTATGCCTGCTCTTCTTTTTTCTAAAATAGGGGTAATTCATAACACGAACACATACAATTATTTTCTTCTCCTTCAGGGTGGCTCATATCCTATTTTACATATTTTTGTGTTTCCAAATCCTCTTCCCCCATTTTTATTTATTCAGGTCCCCGTAAGTTTTGACCTACAATTCAGAGATGTTTTTTTTTGGTATGCACTTTTTGCTGATACCCCCTCAGTCAGGATTGGCAGGATTGGCATAATGAAAAATGTTCTAATTCTTTATTACATCACGTGACTTTTACTGTTAAAAATAGATGCCAGCATAGTGTGGTAAACTTGTTTTCCTCTGGATTGCTCCATTTTTCATTTTATTATGAACCCCACCTTATAGGCATTTGTGTCTTAATTGCTGATACATTCACATACATAATTATGAGAGAAACCCATTAAAAAATCAGGCAAATGCAAAATGCAGCTAACATGGACATTTTTCTTCATGTATGATTACGATTAAATGACAGTGAAAGTTTTACTGGAATTATTTACTTCTTGAATGGCAAAACATCAATGAAATCCAGTTACCTGAGTCTTAAGATTCTATTTATTTATCTGATTTTTTTCCCCTTGACACTTTGTCAATAGCCTGTTAGCTGCTTGTTTTACAGGAGAGACTGGAAGCTGGCAGACAGAAGCAAGCAAAAATACCACCTGTTTCTCTTTCAGGGATTCCCCAAGTGCTGGCAAGCATGTCTACCAGCATGCTTTTAAAGAAAGAGCTGGACTTGGACCTTACAGGAACTGAAGAACACATTTAAGCTTGGCAATTGAAAAGTTCCACAGAAAGTCACAGAACAAGTCACTTTGCAATCTTTGAGAGATTTGGGCTTAAAAGTAGAGAAGATACACAACACCTGAAGAGTAAAGTTTGCAGTAAGTGGAATTTATGAACCACAACACAAATCCCCCTGTAATTTCTTCTACAGATATCAGTAAAAATATCATGTATCTTTTAAGGCAAATGTAATGGCTTTTAGAAGTTTGCAAGAGCAAAAAGTGTTAAAACCAGGCAAAAAGATTTTTACAAGTTATTTCTCAGCTTAATGATGACAAAAAATGAAGTGACAGTCACCAGTGAGATAGTAGGAATATTTCAGCAAGACAAGACAAACGTATGGACAGCTTTCCTTAAAGTAAGCCACATATGCTTTATAATGTCATTAGAGGTGATACCTGTCAAGGCTGACATTCATGATCCACTGACAGCAAGATACCTTCAGGGTGACATTCTACATCTACTTTTAATACATATAAAGATCAAACGTTACAGAAATATTACATCAGTACAAAAATTTTAGGAGTGTTCTTGTGTGTTTGTGTGTATGCTGGCTGTCCTTCTGGTTCTAGAAACATTAATCAAAGAATCACAGTCTTCTTCGATGTCTTGTAAATATGTATAGCTAATACAGCTTCAGAGGAAAAAAAATATTCCTTACGAAAAGAGGTGAATGGAGGGACAGCAGGGGAGAAGATGTTGTTTAGCTTTTTACTGCCTATGTTTCTATTTCAAATACATAACTGCTTACAAGTATTCATTTTTTAAGTGCTCATTAACAACAAGCATTTGATTACATCTGGTAATGTCAAGTTTTGTTTTTCTGCTGTCTTCCTCTGTTATTTATAAAACCTTATATACACAGGTGATCAACTTCAGCACTGCCAATTTTGGGACTACCTCATCCCCCATCTCATGCCACTGAGAACGCTGCTTGTGCTAAACAAGCTACACTCAATAAACTACATCCACAAACACCAAAATCCTTATAAAGGTCTTCAGAAGCAGCCAAGTGCTCTAAGGTACATGTTGTAACACTAGCTGGAAAGAAATGCAAGACCTGCAAAAGCAGAACCCCATAGACATGGATTGTGACTATGGTGTACTCCCTGTTGGAAGATTCTCCACAAAACACCATCTGAGCTTCAGCAAATCCACGAGGACAGTGGAAATGAATTTCAGATTTCCTGTTACCTTAAAAAACACCCACATTTCCCAGAGCCCAGCTGGGCCCTTGGTTGACTCAATGAAGATTACTGGTACAAAGGAGCAAAGGCAGAGTTTCAAGGGGATTTTCCACACTTTCTGCTCTGTTTTACACTATCTATGTTCTCTACTACATGATAAAAACAAATGCTAATAACAAAAGAGAGGACTGAACTATGACACTAATAGCTTGTTGTTTTGGGGACTACTGAGTCAGTGACGTGAGCTGTTTCAATAAAGAAGCAGGAGACTGGGAAATGAGTTCATCTTCTCAGCAATCTACTGGGCTGAAGAGGTATTTGAATTTTCACATGAAAGTACAAGGAAAATACACCCACACAAATAAAAAAGGGTTTTAAAAAAAAAAGTTTCTTTTAGCTCTGGAATAACTGAACCAGAATATTTCTATAATGTAAGACAAAAACTAGTTGGCACTAATTGCTGACCAGTCAGTGAATATACTCTTTATTGCTTCACAGCAGAAAGCCATTAATGAGCTTTCTAATTTTCAGAGATGTAATGGTTTAATGGGGGACATGCTGAGACTCAATGGGGTCCTGTTTGCCAGTGGAGGTTTGAGAGAGACTGTCACCACATGAAACACTTAGTAATACAGCTACAAGTGTTAGTTAATTTTTAATGACACACTCTTCCATCTTCAGAAATTATTTTAAACTGCTCCTTATTCTCAAACTCAGGTATCAGTTGCTTGCTTTCTTTGTTCTCTAATACATTTAATTGAACCCCAAGATCATTGAAAAATGTCAACAGCACTTTTTTAAAATTTGTGGTTTTTTAAAAAAATATCCCATTCATACCTGCCAAAGAGGAAGAAAAGCAACATATAACACAAGTCAATAGAGTTTAAACTTCAACTCTACTATTTCTCTTTTCATTCAGACATGAAAAATAGGAAATGTTTTACTTGGCATTTTTTAATGCAAAGAAATCAACCAAGCTTTGTCTAGTATGAAAACCACTTTATGTTGAATGACTGTACTCACTGTAGCACCTTTTGCCTCTGTGAAGTGGCTCACTGGTGCAGATGAATGAAAAGAATTGATGGGAGAGTTTGCCTTGCAGAAAAAGGTCTGGGACTGCAAGTCACTAGCATCTTTACTCAAACAGAAGCATATAAACAGGAGCCTAGAGTCACTTAGGTAAAAACAGCTCTCTGAAGACCCAGGTCTTAATCATAACAAGATTTTTGTTGTCTTGAATTTAATTTACAGTAGGACATTTGCTGTTGTAGGACTCGTTTTAGACTTGAGCAGCTGCAGAGGCAGAAACACTAAACCCAGAAACCCAGTAAGTCACAGGTTACAGCTATACTTACTTCACCAAGCAAGACTCCAGTGACACACTCTGCTAGCCAAAATTTCTGGGTCATAAAGTGCAGAAGACAAACATTTGTTGGGGTGACATCCACCTTTCTGTACACCAGGTGCTAACCACCCCAATGCCAAAAGATAACCAGCAGGTCTGCCTACAACCCTGTGCATCTGCTGGAATAATGCACCAGGATTATCAGCCTAGCAACAACTTTGCCTGGAGCTCCTGGAGAGCAGGCAGGGGAGTTCTCTCTCTGTGCAAAGGAACCACAAACTGGGGAGCAGGGCAAGGCCTCCTGCACGTGTAGGTGAGGTCACTCACCCAGGGAAGGGACACACTGGGACACTGCACTACCAAACCCGGCTCTGCTCCTAGTGAAGGAGATGTAACCCACAGAGCCTGGAAATTCCAGCAATCCTTTTGCTCCAAAGCACCATTTCTTTTTGTTTCTACATTTGCTGCCACAACAGGAGAGAGCATCAAGAAACCTGGGAAGGTGAACAGAATAAATACCTGAAATTCAAAACACAGAGGCAGCAGCGCCCAACCTACTTTGCAGTATTTCCTTCCACAGAGGGGACATAACAACAACAACTGCTTCAAAGCCCTCTACTGACACCAGAGTAATTTATCAGCAGAGCTCTCTTCCTCCAGGAACACAGAATAAAATGTAAAATGTAACCACCTCTCAGACAGGAGATGGGTGCTTGTCTGCAGAGCATCACAGACCATAGAAACAGCACAATCCAAAAAACTACTGACTTTCAGCAAATTAGAGAGCACACCAGAGTGAAAAATTTGCTTTGTGTTCTTATATGAGCAGGACTACCTGAGCCTGCACGGGGAGCAGCTTTTCCAGAAAGACAGCTGTCTTTTCTTCATTTCCCGTTATTTCAATGTTGCAAAATTAAAACCTTTGTGATTTGTCAACTGGATCACCAGCAGTTCTAGTTCTCTAGCTTTTGCAAGTCACTATATGCTTAATCTCAGCATAATGAGTTTTTAGAGCCAGTGAACTCACAGGTAAAGATGGCCACAAGAAAAACATAATGAATTTCAGTGCATGGGCATTCTTATCAGATCATTCTCAGGAGGGCATCTGCAGTTCAGCAACAGCTTCCTCACTGAAGGGCCTAAAGAAATCAGTCAAACTGGAATTTTGTGTGAACAAGAATGATGGCTGGGAGTTCTGCTCACGGCCTTCTGAGGATGAGGTCCNAAAAAAAAAAAAAAGAGGAAAAGTACATGTTCTAGAGTTGCCACTCCCAAAGCTCCATTTTTATCTGTGATTAGCAGGCATACAAATTGCTGTATGGTGCAGTCATGGCAGAAACACAGCCAAGTGCCTTTGTGCAGCGCAGAGCAGCACAAAGAGGAGACGTTCCTGCAGCAGACGAAGCAGGGGGAGCAAGCTGAATGGTAAAATTGTTCAACTCTCCATTTCACCTCTTGTTGATTGTGTCCCAGTGTCTTCTGCAAAACCAGGACAGTGAGGCTGTGTCCATCACTACTGTAACCCATTCTAAGGTTTACCATGTGCGTAACAGAGCTTTCATAATAAAATTCACTCATAATTACCACCAGTGTCAGGGGAACCATATACAGCTGTATGAGCAAATGAGGGAATTATTCCCTTAATACATAGTTAATAGGCCATAAAATATCCCTGCACAACCCCATATTATACATACTTTGTCTACTTCTGCTCTCTTCAACTCAAGGGCAATAGGCTAAGGCGTTGTCTAAACATTCCCTCCTACAGCCACTACCAACTACTCCTATGGAAGAAGAATCAAATTAATGGCTGCAGAAAGTATTTATTCAGCTTTGTGCATCTCCACCGTGAATTATGGTAATGTAACTCTTATGTGTCTCAGAAACAACCATAAAGTGGCTACACAAGAATTCAAAATAAAAGGGGCTTGTGCCATGTTCACTAACAGAAATACCACAACACTGACTTGACAGTAAATTCCAGGCTACTAAAATATTTTCTTCAGAATCAAGTTGTCACAATCACCTTCCATCCTCTTCCCCTACCAAGAGGGGCAGGTGTCCAAAGCCAAAAATGAGAAGTGAACCCTTGTGAGTCTGTTTCCTGTATGAATCCCTCCCTACCAAACTCCGAGTTAGTTTCCAAGCTATTGACCATATTAAAGCATCAACACTTCGCCAAAATACATTGTATCTCATAATAAGCATAACCCAAGTAGGTAAACAGAATGCCAAGGAAGAGCAGAATTTTGTTAAAACAAATGGCTACAAATCTCTTCTCCCAAACAACAAGAGGAAACGGCCTCATGTTTAGATTGGATAAAAGGAAAAACTTCCCCACCAAAAGGGTTGTCAAGCATTGGAATAGGCTGCCCAGGGATCTGGTTGAGTCACCACCCTGGCAGGTCTTTTAAAGGACACGTAGATGTGGCATTTAGGGACATGGCTTAGTGGTGGAGTTAATGATCTCCAAGGTTTTTTCCTACCTAAACAATTCTGTGATTCCATTGAAAATGGAAATCAAACTAATTTGCACACATTTATCAGTTATATCTGTATTTATCATATTGCTAAAGGCAGCATTTTAAGACTCAGGAATGAGCTTTTAATTCAGACTAGATTCCTTAATGCAGTGGTTTAGTCTGATCACAGAAGGAGATACTAAAGCTAAAGGAACTTTAATTCTGGTTTTGGAAGTATCGCCATCTCTCAGAACTATGCAGATCCACATAAAAACTTTTTGGATCTATGAAGATTTGTAAAGATTTTGAAAGCAGATGTATTATCTTAATACACAATTTTCAAGTGCCATCTAGTGGTTATTTTCCTTTTTATTTCAATTTGGAATTTAAAAAAAAACTTCCCCTTTTCTTTGTCTTCAAAATTTTTAAAAAGTTTGTTATTTCTATCACTTCCTGTTATTTTATGATGTCACTCTTGATCGTGCAATGGTAAATAAATCCTTGAATTAAGCCTAAGTTTGAGCATTCTGATGAACAGGATTTAGGCTAGAAAACAACTGATTTCAGAACTAAAGAATTGAAAGAAAAAGGAGAAAAAAAACTCCCAATCTTATCCATGGAAACAAGACACAAATGTCAGTTCATTATATAGAGCTTTTTCAGTACAACCTAATGACTTCTTATCATGAGAAAATTCTGACTTGTTAAAAGTGTGTAAATAACTAGGGTGTCAACTAAACACACAAGAAAATCCTGCAGTAAAAAGCAAGTTCCAAGCATTTCTCACACTCAAAAAAGCAAAAAATCCACAGTGGCATATCAAAAGGCTTCTGTTTTACACTCAACCCAACCTGGGATATTACATAGGCCCAAAACTTAAAATACTTAGTAAAATCTGGCCACTTAACATATTAGCCACATAATGGGAACAACTACTTCCATGTCTTCTGTGTCCCATCTCAAATATCCTCTTATTCTCCGTGTAAAGAATTGGGCTCACCACCTATTCCAAAAAATGGCTAAATGTGCAGATGCAGTAGTGCGCCCAAGACAGCATCAAACCTGCAGTGCGTATCATGCAGACAACCTGTGTGAAACACTCAGAGCTTATCAAATCCTGAACTAATATTTATGGGAAGACATATTATGTGCTTCCACTCCACCTGGAAATTTATGGAAGAATGTGTCAGGCAGCCAGCCAATCAAGAAAAGTATGTGGGCTTCTTCACAATCAACTTCCAAGAAGCTAAAAGTAAGATGGTTCTATTTCTGTCATATACTTTTACAGACCTACAGTAACATACAAATAATTTTGTGCCCAGCTATGGCTATACAAAAAGCATTGTAACTCAGTCAGAGGTGGAGCCAAAGTTAAAAACAGACCACTACCAAACGGCTTTGTTATTATTCTACTGAAAGACTTGTTAGCTGTGGCAGAAACAAAATTCTCTGGGGAAAAGAAAATAAAAATGCATAGATCTTATGAATTCTGTCTTGAATTCAAAGCACTTTAATAAAAGGTAGGAACACTGCTATCTTTCTAACTTTTGCAGTTTGGAAAGAGTCTAACAGATGAAAAAATCTTAGTCAAAAGGTCAGAACAAAATTCATGGTCAAACCGGGAAGAGAGATTTTAACTCTGATCCCAGTCCCTGCTCCCTTCTGCCATCTCTCCCTTCCAGAAAATGAAGAAACTGAAAAGAAAACTTCCACATTCAGCAATCTTTTTGTGTGCTTGTTCCACGGGCAATCACAGAGCCATTATACATCCCCAGCAAGGCACACTGGATGCAGCTCGAGGTGGGCATCCCTGGAGCCGCGGAGCTCAGAGGATGCAGTGGGAGCCACAGGCAGCTCATCCCTCTGGCAGGGCCACGGCACTGCCCCTGCACCTCGGAGCCTCTGCTCATCCCTTGGGGAGCAGCACGGCCCCGCCGAGCCAGCGGCCTCATCCCACCACGGCACCGACAGGAGGAGCTGGCTGGGCAGCCCCGAGTGCTGGTGCGACCCCGCGCTCCAGTGCACAGCCTGGGAGCGCTCACTGGAGATGTGAGCCCTGCCGCCCACCCCTCGGGCAGGCAACACACAGACCTTACACACCCCGCTGGCTGCCTGAGCCGGGACTTATCCCACATCCTCTGGGTGATAATGCACACACAGGTCCTGCAACAGGACCTAGGGACAGCTCACTATGGGATAGTTAACTATGGGATAAGTTAACTACGGGATAGTGCAACTACCCCGGGCAATTGGACAATGAGCAACACAAAGATCTGGAGATGCAGGAAAACACAAAGCTGCCCGTGAATACAGGAACAGGGCATACATACACAATGCCTGAAAGATTAAAGAAAAAATTACATAACACACAGATAAAAGGAAAGGAATAAACAATGTTACTTAAAAAGCCCTCGGAAGGTAGAATGCTATCTTATTCCACATATAACCTCAATAAAGCAGTCTCAACTATTTAACACATCAAACTCCCCTTTAAACACCTATCAAAATAATTTAAAGTTCCATTATCCCGTTGCCTAAGTTTTTGTACTCAGCTAATTCATATAATGCATTTAAAAGGCATGGAAATTTCGGCCTACACTGCTTTAAGTTCTTTCTAGGATGAGAGTATTTTTTATGTTCCCTCAGGTGTGTCCCCTGTAAGAGCCTATGTGTTAAAATGATATGAGCCAAGTTAGCAAAGCAGCTCCCCCCAGGATGCCACACAACACTGCTAAGTCTACTGCTCTTTTTGCAGGTGAAATGTGAGCTAAAATTCTGCATGGAGATTTACAGTACTTCACTTGATGGAACAGGTCAAAAATCAAACCCAGTTAGTTTGTAAAATTAAAAAAAAAAAGTAAATTTCACCTTAATCTCACAATTTTTAATATTGCTTTAATTGAGAGCTACATATATACCAGTATGAGCTAGAAAGCCCTGTATAATGGCAAACAGTGTGTGAGTATTAGTTATTTAGTTGATGGCAATTCACTGTAGCGTTATGGCCACATTCTCCTGAAGCTCTGTGGATGTTGATTTTGAATGATTTCAAATTCCTGAAAGAAAACAAGCTACCAAGAACATGTGTTCTTTGCCAGGGAGGTAGCTTGATGCTAGAAGATGTTTCAGAGTTTTTCCCTAACAATCTCTCTCGTAAATAAGCTTTGAACTAAACCATCAAAAGTAAGCAGGATTGTAGACAATGCTCCCATTCTCAAGCCATATGCATGCTCATATGCAAAAATGCATCACCACCTCGAGTTCTGCTGAACATAACAGTCTCTTTTAAGGAGAAAGAGCCTTGGCTTATTTTTAATTCATAGAAAGACAATCACAGGATTCAGCAATGTCCACTTCAAAAGATCTAAAGCTAGAAATGTGACATGAGCTGCATGTTAAAGATTTAGGAAAAAAAATACTTTTGCACTGCTCCTCTTAAAATGCCATAATATCGTTATTAATTTTCATGCACTAACAAATCATTATTTCAAGAAAAGGGCAACATTAAATACTAAATTCAACAATTCTTCATAATGATCTTACAGATTAGCTAGAGTCAACTGGAGCACGCCCTCAGCCTTCTCAGGTTAAGCACAAGAAGCTCTCACAGCCTTTCCTGGTACGTCATGTGCTCTGATCCAACCCCCTGAGCAGTCCTCAGCCAGGCTCCCCACAGTCCCTCTGTATGGGAATTCAGTCTCAGGAGCTCAGAGAAGGAAAACCCTTCTAAACCTGCAGTCTACACTCCTGCTCACACAGCCCAGCCTACAGTTTGCTTTTGTGGCTACAAGACCTTGCTGCTGAATTCTAGTCAACTTACTGCCTGTTAGGATCACCAGGTCTTCTCTGCAAAGCTGTGTTCTGCCTTTCTTTTTGTTAAACTTCTTAGGTTCCTGCTAGCCCACGTCAACTTTATTGAGTTCCTGTGAATGGCAGCTCCTGTAATCCACAACTTCCACCAATTTGGTGTCACCTTTGATTTGCTGAGGGTGCAACTCCACTGCATTCAGCACTTGTATCACCAACAGAAATACTAAACACTGGCACCAGTGTCAGCCCCCAAGGAATACCACCAATAACCCTCTGCCAGTTCACTGCTGGCTCAGCCAATTTTTCACCACTGCAGTCTATCCAACAATCCCTCTGGGGGGAATTCAGTTTGGCTCCAGGGACGCTAATGAAAGTGCCAAAAAACTTGGTACTATCAAAGTAAACAAGGTCCTCTGCTCTCCCTTTGCCAACAGCTTTTTCTCCATCACTTCTTCACATTCAGGAAGAATTTGCCCTTGGTAAATTCATGATTGGCTGTTTCCTGTCCTCTTCTTGTCTTCATGTGCCTAGAAATGACTTCCCAGGAGGACCAGTGCTGCAGTCCTCTCAGTGACCAAGCTGAGGTCAGTCAGCCTGCTGTTTCCCAGATGCTTCTTAGTGCCTTAGAGCACAATTAAAGACCTCAAGGTCTGATTTCTTCTGCCTGCATGATGCACAAGAATGATGACCCCGTTTCATTTGACCTGTAGTGACCTGAGATTATAACCATGCTACCTGTTTGCCAGCAATTCCAAATGCAGAAGAGCTGGAAATACTGGTATCTGGAGAACAAGCAGCACAGCTAGTTTGCCTCAACCCTTCCTGTTTCTTTCAAGAAGCTACCTAATACTACAAACTGAAACGCTGCCCCACTTCAGAATAAAATTTAAAAATCCATGAAATCTAAACACGGCAAGGTACTTTAACTGTATTTAAAAATATGAGTCTGATTTAGTCTAAGCTTTCCTTCACATCTAAATTTTTTAGCTTGTTTTTCAATAGGGGGTAGAACAAGAAGTTACTGCGATTCTGAGACAAGCTCTAAAAAAACCTCAACAAGCACGAGAGCAAAAGGAAGCAAGTGAACTTCCTCATCAAATAATGTGTGGCACCTAATGAACAAAATCCAAAATCCGGATGTTTGTCATCCTGGGAATTCTGCAGTGGACAGGTTATTCACAAATCTGTTGTTCTAGGTTCAAGGGTCTAAACACAAACAAGGCTTCCCTGAAAGTCCAGGTCCGTGATGAGCTGGTAAGCAACTGGACAAACACCTGCACATAATTTGCTCACAAAAACTTACCAGAAACAGTGAAGATTCCAAAGGATGTCAATAAGCTTGGAGACGACTTTCCAATCTAATTTTTAAAATAACTTGCTGTGTTTGTCACATTTTGCAGTTTGGGAGAAAACAGGCGGAAGGTCTTTGCAATACTCTAGAACTGCCATAGGATACATTAATTTGGCAGCCATCTCTGGGGTGCACAGCTCTTTCACAAGCCCTAAATGGTGACACAAAGAATCTCATTGCAAGAGACTCGGCAGCCCACTCAAGAATGAAACGCTTGAAATCATCTGAGACAGTTCCTTCTAGTTCCTTCTAGTAGTCCAGGTTTGCACTGAAACCACCACAGGAAGCACGGAGAGATTTTTCTTTTCTTTTTAAAGAGATTTTAACTGGAGGGGCACTTTGGAGCACAAAATGCTCTCAAACATGGCTGTGGATCCTTGCTTATTAAAGGCTGGGCCCTTAATGAAGCGCTTTCAGAATGGGTGGATTTCATGCGTATGTGAACGCGAACACATACCCGTCATTAAGCAACAACTCAGAAACACTGAGAGGTCCTTTGTCTTCATCTTCTGATGACAGTTCACAATGTAATACTACTCACAATGCTGGACCCTTTTTGTCAATTAATAAACAATTTTTTTTAAAAAAACAAACTCCATTAATAAAAAGTTTTTCAAATATGAGCCAACAAACCACAACTCATTTAGGCTCTCATCACTCTCAAAAAATTATCTCCATGTGTATCCAATATTTTCAAAAGTCTGGGGAGACAGGTTTCTCCTGAATAATCTGGGTATCAATGATGGCAGGCTCCTGTACACAAGCAAACACTTGTTAAGCAGTTCACTATTCCTTGTGCTCCTGGAATGAGTACATCCTGCCACCTATGGTCATTATCCATATGACTCAAGTTCCCCTGCTGACATAAACTGCAATGTCCTGCTGAAGGAACAAAGCAGGCTTAATTGTGGATGTTCCGGGTTATTTGCTCAACCCTACCTTCTTCATATGACTGTATGAACTCAGAAGAGAGACTCTTTTAGTTCAGTGAGCTCTAAGGACCTATTTTTCCATCAATACTAACACTGTCCTGAATTCTTGCCGTTTGGGATATTCATGAAGTTGCAAGTTACACCGCATACAGCTTAAAAATTTCCTCCAGATAGGAAAATTTTTCCTCTGGAACATGACAAGTGGAAGATGAACTCACACGTCTGTGCTTCAACATCTTTTCTGTTTTCATTGCATCAGATTAAATGACTCATCCCGGTCCACGACTAAAACTGGATTTGTGAACACTGGCTCTTGGTAACTCTTTCCGATGTTGGCATTAAATACCTCAATTTGCTTTATATCACAGTTAAATTATGACAAGTCAAACATTTGGCTAAAGCTTAGGAAGTGCAAATGAGTTCTCATCATTATAAACATGCTCAGTACAAGGGCAAAGTCAGCTCACAGGAAAAAGTACACCACTTCCACAGTCAATTATCTTTAATTCACACTTCCAGAGCACAGGCCTATTCCTGAAGGAGAAATCCAGAGATGTAAGACAGCAAAGGCAGATTCCCAAAATGTAAAGGCAAAGTATTCAATAAAAAATATTTACACACTGAATATTTGCTTGAAAAGAAGGATGCCTCAGGACGACCCACAGCAGCAACAGCAACTTCCAGTACAACACAATCAGCCAGAGGGATGATTTAAGGAAAAAAAGCAAAAGAAAAAGAAGAATTGTAGGAAAACATTTGACGTAGGCATTCCTAAGAAACACTGAGGTTTGGAAAGAGAGTACTAACACATAAAACACAGGTTCCCTCTGCTGCCAAGTCCCATGGTTTGTGATTCAGCTCTTTGAGCCCATATGAAAATGTGTGAGCAAATATGGAAAGTGTGGAAAACATCTGCCTTTTAATTTGAGGTTTTATTGTTGTCAGATATTCTTTTTTAATAATGCCTTGTACACGTCAAAAATACCAAGTAAAACTGTAAACTGGAAGAGATGTAGTCAAAACCAATGCTGCCACAAGTAGAGGATATTGGCCTGAATTGTTTCATTAGATCTCCTTTTGGCAAGACTTTCTGGAGCATCATCAAGAAAGTACCAGAGGCCCATAAAAACTGAAAGCAGAAATTCTCTTAGAAAAATGGATTATTTAAACTTTGGGTTCTCATTTTGTTTATATTATCACCTATTTTAAACTCACATTTCTTAGCCAACAGTCAAAGAAGAAGTGGCTTCATGAAAAAAACCTCTAGTCTGGCTCCAGCTGGGTGGTGAAAACTGCTCCTGTAGTTCTCTAGCAATGAAAAATTAAAACAATAAACCTCTAGACAACATAAAAAAGCCACTTCACAAGTAGCCACACCTCAAACAAGATTGGATAGTTAAGATTACAGGTAGGCTTTATGGGTTTTATCTTCCTATCTTTACAACCACAGAGAAACAAAGATGGAAATATTGTTTCCCTCAGTTCTTTTGATCGCTACTGGGAATCTTTGCTGATTGTTTAACACATATAGAATTGAGTACTTGTGAATGCCTCCAAATTTTTAATGAGCTTTACAAACTGCATTATTATGCTTAGACAGATATTCCTAGATGGAAATATAGATACAGGTTTAGACAAGGTATGTCTACACCTAACTATGTATACATGTGAGGTCATAAACTCAACGTTTTGCATCCAGCTGCTCTGCTGCAGGAGAAGTGCCAGCTGTGCCCGCAGACAAGTCAAAATAAAGTTTACTGAAACGAAACTATCAATACAAAACTATTCATGTAAAGAAAATACTGCTGATTAAATCCCTTCCTCTACATTTAAGGAATGAATCTTCTTGAGTAGAGGAGAATGTTCCGATTTTTTCTGTTGAGGGGGTCCAGCAATCTTACTGAGGTTTATCTTTTTAGTAACGATCTGCTGCACAGTTTTCACTTAAGCAATTGATCATGTCGAAGGAATTGTAAATGATACAATGAAGTCACAGATCACAAAATAGTTCCTATTTCCTGTAAATTTGGTTTACTCAAATGTGGCAAATCTGCTTTTGGTTTTTCTTGAAAGCTGATCAGACTTCCTTTTCTGTTTGCATTAGGAACCACAGCAGAGAGATTTAAACTACAGAGCAGAACAATAACCGCCACCTTCCACATTTTCACTTTCCTGCAGTGAACTCACTTGTTGCAGAAGGGAAAATATTTGCCCATCAACCCTCCCCCAAACTTTGCCTGGTTCAGAACATTCACCCATCACCTGGAACAGAAGGGTGCAGAAGTCAGATGCATACTACGACACTGACCACCCTGGGCTGATGAATAAAGGATAATGGACACCCCACAATGCACCCAAACAGTATCTGCCAGTTCCTTTATTCCTGCTGTGTCCTTACGAATGCAGCTTTCTTTGAAAACACCCCAGTCAATGCACAGCTGCCATCTCAGCATTCCTTCAATCACAGTAGCCCATGGCAGGTGAGTGGCTTTGTCACCCAGATCTCTGCCTGCACCTACCACAGGGCAAAACCCACTGTTAGGGACACCCTGAGAGCTGAACAGCATCTTGGGCCCTTCCTTTCCCTGCTCAAGGGACTGCAGGGAGATGAGTGTGGGCAAACCTCCAGTGTCCACGAGGGACATCTGCACAGCAGGGCTGACAAGTGCTTCCAGCTATAGCATCAACCTCGAGGCACTGGGGGTTTTTATGCTGCAGATTCCTTTCCTCACTACATAACTCAGTGCTCTAACTACGTCACCGAAGTCAGCAGAGATTTCACTTGAAACAGGCTCAGCTGCCTCCAGAGCAATGCCAAGCTTGGGGCCATACACGGCCCCGTTTGCTCCACAAAGCCCACGCTCAGTGCACTGCCAGCCTTCTCTCCAAGGGCTTAAAGCCAGGGCCTCTGCACACCTTCCCATCTGCAAAACTCACAACTGCAACAGTGGGGAACTGACTCCAAAGCAGCCTAAAATCATCAGGAGAAAAGAACCTGCATAATAAATAAGCAAAAAAACCTCCCCCAAAACAAAAAAGCCCCTAAAGACTAACTCCTTCCAGTTATTTAGATGTTTGCTCTGAGATTGATACAAGATTGTCTTTGGAGAGGGGGGATGTGACAGCAGATATATTGGACAGCACACCTTGGAAATCACCTTTTTGGTAATAAAAGCTGCTGTCAGTTATTGCAATGCAAGTAACAGCACGTATATATATATATATATATATATATATATATATATACACATATGTGTGTGTGTGTGTATATATATTGCAATGCAAGTATACTCATATCTGCAAGTACTCAGGATGACTCTGGAGTCATCTAGTCATCTAGCATAGCTCCAGAGGCTGTCTCCTGAAGTCCCAGGATCTTGTTAGGTCTTTGTGCTACAGAGCAATATAGACTTGAATTTAACGTGTTCATCTTCAGAAACATCTTTAGAAAGCAGTGTGATGCATGAGAAAACATCTTACTTAAAAGGCTGTGCTTTAAGTAATTAGGTTTTTTCCTAGACATTCATTAAAAGACAACAGTATCCTCACAGACAAGATTATAAACAAGCTGAGTGTGTTTATAATCATCACATACAAAAACCCACAAAGCCATCTCTCTGGAGAAGAGATGCAATCAAACCAAACAAAAATCCCAGGTTAATTTCTTTTCCACCTCCCTGCCTTGTCTTACTAAAGAAGCCCAGAAGTGTCTATTATGATACCAGAGAAACCATATACAAATATATAAGGTTACACCAAGCTTAGACTCAAAGCTTATTTAAATCAGCACGCATGAGAGGTAGGAATACAGACCATTACTGAACTACTGACACCATTGTATTCTAAGGGTTTTCTTACTCAACCTCAGATAATCTGAGATTGTGCCTTCCTTGCTTCATTGAAAAGCACCCTTCAAATGCAGATAATGACCTACAGTATCTACACCAGGTTATGGAAATAAAATCTTATAGAGGGAGAAAAGTCTAGAAGGAGTGAAAGCAAACTTATGTAAAGCTTGAACACCTCTACTGAACCACTCTGACTTTAATCTGGAGCAGCTCTTCACCACAAAGTGTCCCCAGCAAAGCCAAAAATAAATAAAATAGGTAAGTCACGATAAATAAAATAAAGACATGCAGGTTTGTAATTTCATATTCTGTAGATTTTAATTGAGCATCCTGTATGCACTTCTATCACTTTGAATGGATGTTTAGTGAAGAAAGACTGACTTTGCTGCTCTTTTAACTGCTATGTGAAAAAGTTCTAATGCAGTTATTATTGCTTTGCACAATAAAAGCATACTGAAATGCAGAGTGTTTTAAAATGGTCTCACTGGAGAAGGTATAAAATAAGTAATTTGCCAGAAATCATACCTTCTACTCTGTTGTATTATACATACAGTGAAATTACTAAACTGGAACAGTTGGGATACAGTCTAACATGTACAACTTTTGCATTTTGTACCTCTATCAAACTTGTTTATTTTACTGTATACACATATTTACAAGAACCAGGAGAGGGGAATTTTACCCTTGGGGGGAGAGAGAGAGAGAGACTCTTCTGAATTATGAATTGCTTTATGACATTAAATCCTAACAAGATGCATCTCAGAAGACCATTTATGCTGGAGCCTGCTGGAGCTCAGTGTTAAGACACACTATATGCAAGCTCTATTTTAGATTAGAAAGCAATTACATCACTCAATGAGTGTTTGATGTTTCAAATTTTGCTTTCTCCGGGTTACCTGTGTCACATAACTTTTCGCATACCCTTAAAGGAATTCACATCAGCAAAGAGAATTTAAAATTTCCCACTTTTTTGGCTATGGAAGTTATCTTTCATTTACAACAACAAGCCCTTATTTACACAGGAACAGTTAACTAAAATTAACTCAGATGTTTTCAGTTCTTATTTCAGGCAAACTTGTTTACTCTCAGATAGCTTAGGCTTGTTCCTCAACACCACACAGCTCAGAGGATGCCAGAGGAATACAGCTGTACCAAATGTTGGAATTTACATCCACAACATGTGACTGTCAGCGTGTCACAAAAACCAGGCTGATTTCTGATGAAAGAATCCACAAAGCTGAAGCCTCGTAAGACAAATCATTTAGAGAGTTCACTACTTTGATTTAGGTTAAACGGATTTATGAGCTTAGAAACAGGACTAAGTTACTGTAATTTGAGCAGCTGAGCTGAGCTGACTATACATGCGCATTCTGGCCTACAGCAAAAGCCAGGTCAAGCACATTTTTGCCTTATGAAAGTCAAATGATAGCAGGTTTTAATGGAGAAAATGCAAAGAAAGGGTATTTATGGAGTCAACCAACTTTACCTCATCACTGGGACAACAGTACTCCCAGCAGAAGCTGCAGATACCCAATCAACAAAACATCCTGATCCAGTGATCTGCTGCAAGGTCCATCCCATGGGAGCACCAGACTGGTGTTCACACCATACCACCCACCAGGTGTCCACATTCCAGAGAGCACTGACCATCAAGAATTTTCCACGTGTGAAAACTCTGCATGGTGTGTCCCACCACATGCTTGGCCAGGTACCTGACACAACAGCCAGCTCCTCATGCCTCTCTCAGGATGACACAAAGGAGACACAGCAGCACCTGCTAAGTGACTGCAGTAGGCTGCTCACTGCCATAGAAACAGGCAGCTCTACTACAGCTGAAGTCTGAGATGCAGGGTTGCAGATCAGCAACACATTACACAACCCATTTGTTCATGACTGAACTCACTGTTAAAAGGCTCAGCCACATCATCAGATGGTGGCCAGATAATGGTGATCCAATTCATCCTAACTCAACAAAGTTGTTGCCCAGAGTCAAAAGCAAACAAGGATTATCTGGAGTTCTGTGTGTGCCCTGCTCACCTCAATTTATGCTTAAAGGAGAATGGCACAATATTGGATTGGCTGAGCTTAATTTAAGACAACCTTAAGATATAAGTTATAAGCTTGAGATGGATGAAAATGGGGAAGCAGGCATCTTCCTGAACAGAGAGACAGTATTAGATGCCATAACTAACCAGCACACTCTTGAATCTTGTTACCTATTTTAAGTCATAAGTCACAACCCCAGCAAGGCCACTTTCTCTAGCTGACTACACTGATTCACAGCACCTACAGGATCTGACCCAGGTTATCGATGAACTCCTTGTGCCCCCTGAGCTCTAAACCATCACTTCTGGCTTGACAGCAGAACAATTTATCCACCTTCTTCCCCTCATCTACAATCTTGGACGAATGGCAACTGCTGCTAAATCCAATGTTAATTAGAGGGAAGAAGTATTTCAAGATTTTGAGGTATCCATCAATCTCTAGCAGAGATTATTCCTGGTGAAGACATTATCTATAGTCTGGAAACGCTGCAAGCCAGAGATGCCTGCTCAAGGCTGGAGCCAAGTGCTCAGGAGCCCCCCAGGATCCAAGCAGGAACCCTCTCCATGGGAAACAGAAGTGCCAGGGAGACACAAGTAACCAAGTAACTGTGACCTCAATGGCCACTCCAAGGCTCAGCAGGATGCTCTTGCCTGTTTGCTTAGTATGAAAGCAATGACCAAGCCTGATAATGCTTCAAAGTACATCAAGTTTGAGAAGTGCCATCAAACGTGGGAACTGCAAGCAGACCTGCAGATACATCCCTGTAGCTCACAACAGCCAGCTCACAACAGTCACAGCAGAGGCTCAGGTTCATTTACTGGCTCACTAAGAGTCACTGGTGCATCAAGCGTAATACCCCAGGAAAAAGGTTTTTTCAGGAGAGAGTTGTACAATACCGAAACTTTCTACTTTACACATATGGGCTTCTCCAAATACTCAAGCAATAAAATCCTTGACCTAAGCATCTCAAAGCTTAAAAAGAACATCTGACACAGAAACCAACCTCCAACTGGAAAAGGTTCTCAAAGAAGCCAGAGATCTGAGAACTATCCTGACTCAGCACACTGTATTTTATGATACTGGGTACAGCTTAGAATTACATAAACCAGAAAAAGCAGTTCCCCCCAAACTCCTAGGGACTTATCCACACGGACTGTCTGAAAATAAAACAGAAAGTACAGAACTGAGGAAAGTGAAATGCTTTTCAACCCCTTCCCCCCAATATCTTGCCTGGTAACTCCTTTAAAGATATTTTACATCTAAGAGGGTGAGGGGAAAATAAAAAAGACAAAAAAAGGAGAGTAACACAGGCATAGCAACACATCTGAACTCCCACTGACTTGCTCATGGATCTACTGGAATTAGGACAGGTTGTTGCTACCTGCTTTACACTACCTCAAGTAAGAGTGAGAAAGGACTGAGAAGAAAGTGGGTTTATGCTGAGTTTCAAAAGAAATCTTAATCCTTTCTCCACAGCTTCTGGCTTTGGGGAGAACATGATCAGTAGTAAAAAACCTGCTCAGATACCTAATCGACAATGAATTTCAAAAGAAAAACCCAGAGTTTCATAGGTAAATTCTCTCATGAAACAGAGTTTCTCTTTCAGACAAGGCTTGGCAAAAGACATACTAATTTCTAATGTTATCCATATAAGCAGAAGTTGCTTTCACTTGCAGGTTGATACAGCTTGGACATATTTACAAGCACAGTTGCAAAAAGGAAGTTGAAAAAACACTCATATTTCCCTATGTGCATTCCTGGGCTCTTTCAGACTATTCTGAACTCATGGGGCCAGCCTCTTTGCCTTGCCTAACTTCACCCAAGCCAGCCTACAGAACTGCTCCCAGAGATGCAGGACTCCTGTGGCTGAACTGCCCAAGTCTGCCTGGACTTTGGGCATGTCAGAGCCACAGAATGGAGCCATTCCCGTAGGTATTGCACTCAATGATCCCTGTGGGTCCCTTCCAGCTCAGAACTCGCTGGCCAAACCCTGACAGAACCATGATGATACAAAGAGAAAGACATTGGAAAGGGCTCAGATTGAACTTCTTTAAGCTCAGCATCTGAAGGGGAAATTCTCAAGCCTCCTATTTAATATGCAAGATGAGAAAAACATATAGTAAAAAAGTCATATATGTTACCTTTTATATACATACACAAACATATAACCTGAACAAACAAGAGACCACAAAATAAGGAAATGTAAGCTTTCTGTGAAATCTTTTATACTGCTAATTTATACTTCACAAGACAAATTTTGTAGTTAAATTTTCCAGTCTTCTTATTTGCAACAGCAACCTACATGCTATTTAAAAAACAAATATATATAAATAATTCAATACATTGATGTCTCAAATTCTGCCAACAGTAGTGATGAGAAGCATTTTAACTCTAGCATGGATGCACATATACCCTTTTATTATTATGAGCCATTTCAAGTCTCACCTGGATTTATTTAACTACATACATTAAGTGGACTGTTCCAAATTAAAAATTCTGCACTGCCAACCTGCTATTTACTAGCAAATATGAAGAAGGTGTATGTACACCAAATTGCATTAGGAGTTAGTATCCTTTCCCTCAATAGGCCCTCCTAGAAGCAGTGATGCAAACCTGCCATTTCCTGACTCAGCAGACAGACCTGTCAGCGCTCTGTGTAGGGACAGACAGAGCCCTGTGAGTTCCCAGCCCCATCCCGGGGCCGAGCCAGAACAACGAGCGGATAAACAGATCGCAGCCTCAGCTCTGCGTCACCAAAGCTGCCCACCAGGTTTTGTCTGCAAGACCAGTTTCTCTGCATGTGACCCATTTCCCTCTCTCCCACACTCAGCCCAACAGGAGAGCAGAGCTGCCAGACAAGGCAGAATCAGGCCTAAAATTAACTTTATCAAGCACAGTAAAACTGTAGGAAGAACCCAATTAACTCTGCTCCCCCGAGCTGAACTGTGCAGGACAAACAATGCACATTCCTGTCATTCTTCCAGCTTTTGCATTCAGCAGATTTGTCACACAAACCCTATAACCAGCTGCAGCGAAAACTGTCTTTTTTTTTTTTTTTTAACCTCATTTTTGCCAGGAATTCCTGAACATTCTCTTCCACCTCCCACCAATGTGATTCTGTAGTTACTCCACACACCAGCCACCTTCAAGCCACATTTCTAGTTTTACAGAAGCATTTTGGTGGAATGGACAGACAGGTGACCAAAACCACTGCAGCATTCCACATTAAGTGTGATTCCATCTGGTTAGTGCTTGGGAGTACATTATATCTTTCGAGGTCTGCTATTTTCAGCTCAATGGGATCCTTATCTTGATCCAATTTTTTCTTTTAATGCCAAAAATAAATTGGAAATTAATACAATTTCAGAAAGAAAGAAATAAAATGATAAAATCTTCTCCATTGTTTTGTTTTTAAATAATCTGACAGATTTTCATGTTAAAAAATTAAAGATCTTTTTCAAGAGACTGGAAAACAGTACAGTGAGGAGAAAAATTATGACTATTAATTCTTCTTAATCCTACAAAACACTATTAGATACTGAATGATGGTGCATGAGGGGGAGAAGAAAAGAAACATTAAAAAATGTTAAAATCTCTCTGAAGAAAATATTGACACAAAAAGCAAATTACATCCAGAACACTAAACTAGAAAACCTCCACTCCAAAAACCATAGCACAGCAAAATCCTCAACTCTTGAGTAACTGAACTCAATTTAGTTTTTCTGAATTGCACCTGTCAGCTTCTAAAATCAACTAGAGTGGCTACATCTACTTTCACAT
Organism: Cisticola juncidis; assembly: GCA_013400215.1. Taxonomy (NCBI): domain Eukaryota; kingdom Metazoa; phylum Chordata; class Aves; order Passeriformes; family Cisticolidae; genus Cisticola; species Cisticola juncidis. The sequence goes on along the minus strand of VXBR01004348.1, from coordinate 448,357 downwards.
TTTGTGATTAACCAAACTATAAAAGGTAATCTAAATAATAGGCACCAGATATTAAAAAATATCTATGTACACATACCTCCAATTTAGCATTAAGAAATTATTTTACCCCCAAACAAGCTGCTCCAGTATCAAGTCAACAGTTTTGCAGTCTCTTTTTTACTGGTGTACAAAAATAAAATCTCAGAACTGTTTTTCTAACAAATTATCTTCAACTTTTATTGGATTGACTCCCAACAGAAGTCCTAAAGTAGAAAAAAAAAGTGAAAAACTTACACCCTAGGCAGTCTGAGAATCTGTAAAAGCACAAAAATATGTACAAATAAAATGCAGAAAAAAAAATTTCTAGTTGGTGTAGACAAGACTTGTTTTTCAGAAGGTCTACATTTACCCACATTGTTGCATACCCTCTATCACACTTTCCATTAAAGCCATTCACACTGAGAGCAGCAGGATTAAGCCATATACAGAAAGGTTACAATCAAGGTAAATGACAAGAAAGAAAACAATGCTTCTCCAAAGGTATCTGGTGCATTTCTATCCATACACATTTTCAGTATATCACTTTTGGCTCAGTCAATGGTCTTGTGGAAAACACCACCCGAGCGAGATTTCTCTTTCAAACGAATTGGAAGGAGCATGGGGACTCTCACAGTGAGGCTTGCTGCCTTCACAGCCCCTTCCAGTCCAATTTTGTTTCAAAATGGGAAGTATTGGATTTAAATTTAAGAAATTAAAGATATACTAGGTATGATTGCAAGTCCACAAAGATATATTTAAAACTAGACTTACAAGAGTTGGTTTCAGGTAAAAATAATCCTGTTTGGTTTTGTTGTTTCATCTCAGGAATACAGCATTAAAACTGTATCCCTGAAATGAAACTACGGTACCAAGCTTTACCAACAGATTACATACACTTGCTATAAATGTGTAAATTTATGATGCTTTGGGATATTTGATAATTTTGATCAGAGTATGCCTTCAGTACATTTACAATCCTATCCTTCCTCTTCAGGTTCATGGAAATTATGCAGAGGAGGTAAAAGCTCAACTTGCAAGGCAGCCCTCATATAAATTTGGGTGCAACAACAAGGAAGAGTGCTGGGAAGGGAGCATTGTCTTACTGTGGATCAGGTAGCAGTTTGCTGGCAACAAACAGGTAGCCCATATCCCTAGATAGGGCTTCATGGCTTTCCCAAAAGCTTTTCCCATTTAGATTCATGAAAACATATCTGTTTGGATGTTGGTTAGTGAAAATGCTCCCTCTTTTGCAAAGATAGCTGTATGAGGGAAATCTTCCTAACACAGGAATCTTTAAGGAAGTATGCTTACCAACAGGCACCACTTTACAGTCTCTCCCAAATTCTGGATCTTAATTAGGGAAGTTTGCTATGTTTAATGCTGCAGGTCACATTGACTTTTCCTGTAAAAATTGAGAGGCCATGGCAGACTGAACACAGCACCAGACATGTTGAAAGGGTTCTACTCCATTATCTATCTAGCTGGTAACCCAGGACACATCCTATTCCAGCTTTCTGAAAAACAGGAAACAACGCCTATTAACTACCCTGTGAAGAGTCATAGCAATGCAGTACAGTAAGGAGCACGAGGTGTCAGGTAGGGATTATTATTCCCCAGTGCCAAGCCATATATTTGTTTCTGTACTATACAGCAGAAATCAGCTTTAAAATCTCTGCAGAAGTAGTTGTTTATGATGTAAAAAATTCATTGCTTAAGTACTCAAAATTAGTTGCACTCTAACAGCGAGTGGCCAGTTACAAACCACTTGAAAACAAACTTACAAAGGGTGAAAAACATGCCCATGTTTTTAGGAAGTGTTGATGTCTTAGGTGCCTACTTGCTTTGTGCAATCACTCAGAGGTGCAAGTATTTATATTAATAAGAAGTAACTGAAAGTGTCTGTAAGCATATGTAAGTACTTTCTCCTCACCTCATAAAAGGCATTTACAGATACCACAGAGCTGGTTTTTAAACACTGTTAACTGGAATGCTGACAGAAAACCAAAGCCACCTGAAAGCACAGAATTGTTTCCTGCTCCATAAATATCACACATAGACCACTCAACCACTATCATCCTTCAGTCCTGCATCTATTCCTCAGGATGAATTCCAACACCATGAGCATCCCCAGTGTTATTTAAGAAAACAGGATAATCATGACTGCCTTGGGAGATTGATGCAGCATCTGGTCATGACTCTGACACTGACTTCAGTAATCATTGCTTTTTTATTAACAACTTCAGAAAAGCTGCTTTTACTTTGAAATAGAGTCAAGCTACATAAGAATGGATGCTGTTTCCTAAAATTTGTCCTTCAGTACCTGTGAGCATGTAAGAAGGACTGCAGTACCTGTGATGTCTTCATGGGCTGGCAAGTATGCCAGTGGGGTCCCAGAAGGTGCCCCCTGCATCCTTCTGGAGCAGTACCTGGACAGTACAGGAAGGACAGACAGGGGAAGGAAAGTGAATGGCACCCTTTGCAGCAGTGCATATACACCCTGCCTCCCTGCTTCCTGCTGTCAGCAACTCATGAGCGTTAACATTTGAGTTTCACTTCAAATACAGAAGTCAGCCCTGAGGTCAGTATGAATGGAGCTTTGGTGGAGAAGTTATGCCTACATGTAAATATTCTCAAGATCAAGACTTAAGAGCTGTGGCCTTAGAGCTCCCACTTGTTGCAGCACTCCTGCAGACCTAGTGAAACTTTGGTGAGATGGGCTGCACCCAGAAGTCCTTTGTCACCAAGCTGATTTCTTTTTAGAATGTGACTTTCAGCAAAAGGTGCAAGCCAAAAATAATAAGTATTATTAGTAGTAACAGTATAAAAAGGATAAAGACCACGGGATGAAGAATGGATTAATTTTGTCGTTAAAAAAAATAATCTGGAAAGCAAACTATTTTTTCCTGACACAGCCTCTGATTAAGAGCAGAAAGTAAAGGAAAACTGGCTATAAAAATCCTGATTTCACAGAGATTGCTCCAAAGGGGTAGAGTCAGAGGAATGCACAGCACAATCTCAAATATCACATCTTGATGTGCAGCTGGGAGATAGATATGCAGAAGCCAAAACATAGCATGCTAGGAGTTGCCTCAAGGCAACTCTAACAGAGATCAGTTTCAAAGTGGTTTCAAAAATCCATCAGGATAAACTACCTTTGCTCTATGGGGCCAATCACAGGTAGCAAATCGCACATCTGGGCAAGGTGTTATCACCACAGCTCAAAGGGAAATTGATGAACTTTTCTTTAGAGGTGCTCACTGAAGAACACAAGCCTGCATGTTAAGATCAGGCAGGGCCATGAAGGTTCTTTGGTGATTTTTGTAGTGAAGAACAGCATTTCTGTCCTAAAACGAGGTGGTAATACCCAAATCCTTTTCCTAAAACACATGTCGAAGCTAAAGTGTGTTGCGAGCACATTGCACAGCAGTGTGCTTGGATCATCTGAGAATTAACTGTAATTAATATACAATCATTTTCAGACTTAAATGTAGTTAACCATTACCTTGTATTTGTAGACTGTATTTGCTGAACAGCATGATATTTTCCTTCATTCTTCAAAGCTATGTAATCATGGAGTTACAGACCTTATCAGAAAGCTCAACTAAAACAGCGTTTGTAGGGGTGGGAAGAAAAGGCACAAACACCTTATTATTATTTAAACTTTTTAAAATCAAAATGACTATTTTTAATAAAATTTTAGCGGAAAATAAATTAATTGAATGTGGGACTGCTCATTTACTCCAAACTCCAGTTTCAGTCCCTGTGCCTACACCTGCATAGGAAAAAGTGGCATCAAGACAAATCTTAAAGTTTCCACCTGGATTTCCTTACTATGCCTGATCCTTGTATGTACATGTCTATTAGACAAAGTAAGAACATACTCTGAGTCTCCAACTTAGCATAAATGTAATTTAGTTGGTTCTTACATAATAACAAATGTATTGTTACCATATTTTAAAGCATTTGCAGTAATAGTCAGTTGTGAAAAAATAATAATATAACAACAATACAATGTACATAACACTATTCAGTACTAGAAGCAAGACAATAAACAGCAGAACATCAAGGATAATTGGAAAACCATTGTACACACAGAATTATGCATATTCAATTGTTGGCTGTTTGGGGGATTTTTTGGCAGGGAGGAGTTGGTTTTGTGGTGCTAGTTTTTTTTAAGTTTACGTTAGGTTTTTTTGAAAATTTGTAATTAGTAGCACCTATCAGGTTTCTGCAATCACATCTATGGATGTTGCTGTGTAATTCATCACAAACTGAAGTGCTACAGATCTCTACCAAATTAAAGCAAGGGCTTGATGCAGAAATACATCACAAGATAAACAGATATAACCTGTCAATCACCTGGATGTAATGGTTATTATCAACAAATATCTAGCACTGTATAAGAAGTCTGGTTTGCTGCTCCTTTACAACTGGGAGGGAAAAACAACAACACTTCAGAAATCCAGAATAAGTTCCAACTAGTTACCAACAGCATCCCACTTTCACACGGGATCTGCCCATCTCAGGCTGTAAAAGCTCTGCCAGGGATAGTCCATCTCTTTGGAGACTTGATCTACAACTTTCAGCAGCTCTGAAAGGCTTGGCCAGTGTGAGCTGTTACTTTTACATCTCTAGTACCACATCATGTAGAGTTTCTGCCACAACTCAGAGAACCAAGCCTTATTAAATAAACACAGATTTTTTATTCCCTCCTTAATTCACGTGCAAAAAATGATGTGTCATGGTATCCAGCATGATGCACTGGCACAAGCCATAAATCTATTGTTTAGCTGCACATTACCTGAAATACAGTGCTGGAAAGGAGACAGTGAGATTATGACTGACTTCAGAGGATTCCAAATAAACCAGTGAAATCAGCACTGGTTTCATCCTAAAATGAGGTATTAGTACTAACAACTGCAATGTAAGCACTTCAGCAGTCTTTGTCCATGGAATTCCTGTTCCAAGAGTGAGGAAGGGTAAAGAAAGTGTCAGGAGTTTGGTCACCGTGGCTGGGGAAGATACTTGTGCACCGCTGGGTGCCCTATGCAGTTGGTACTCAATGCACTGGAACAGGCTTTGACATCAAATCCAATTCTCAGCAGCACAAAAAGCATTCTTCTAAAAGCAGCTTTGGGAGGATGAGGAAATCTAATCCTAGAGAGAACCCTGGTGCCCATGTACAATAGAAATCCCACCCACAACAAAACAATTTCCTGGATGCACATCAAAGAATATACCCTCTTCAGAGTGAACACTAAATACACCCGAATCACAACTGTGTCAATATTGGCACTAGGGAATGAAACCTGACTTCTAAAACCAATGCTGGGAAAGACTCCAGGTGACAGGAACTTCACAAGAGCACTAGTGCAATGTTCCCTGTGCTTCAGAGGATGGTAATACAGGTATAAACTTTTGCAAAAGATGATGTTAGGGTATGAAGACATCCTGAGGTTTTGCAGGACAAATTAAAAGTTTCAGGAGCTCTTGTTTTAAGACATATTCAGTTTACAGTTATGCAATTCAATGCATGAATGAAAAAGAAAAGCTTTCTGCGAAGACCCTTCAACGGGATTTCAAGTTCCCAGTTAAATCTTGCTTCATAATCAAATGTTTTATTTGAGGTGAAAATAGGAGTGGGTAAGAAATACCTAAAGTTTTCCTTCTTAATCCTAAATGCAGTAACTGGTTTAAGTAAAACTGCCATGTGACCTTGCCTCAAACAAAATCCTCTTCATTCAGAAGTTTCTCAGACTCTGAGAGAGTTTGTTTTGAGTTTAGGGGTTCTTATAAACACAGTGCAGTGCTCATTATCTGTCTCTGCCTGACCATTCTCAGTACTCGCTTCCTGCAGTCTTTCTACAGCAAGACTTAACATTATTAACCATTCTGAACACTGACTATGCCAAGGGCTGGGACAAGGAATTTCAAATCAACTAGCTATTCCATCACCAGGTCATAGTCAGGGAACAGGACAGGCAGGCAAGCACACCAGCAGTCTGCAGGGAAACATCAGGGTCTCGCTCAGCCCTTTCCCTGCTGCCTGACTCAGCTCAGCCACTTCAGAGAGGAAGCTGAACAGAAAATATGCCACCATCCCTCGTGCCAACTGCTGCAGCAGCCCAGCTAATTCCTGAAATGCCAGATGTGCTCCAAACTGATCACCTGTATGTCCCAGCATGTCACTTGGGGCCCAGGAGGACAAGAAGAGGGACGAGGCAGAGGCTGGGGGAGATAGGACCCGCACACATGCACACACATGAACGCCTCTCCCTTTACACAGCCCTAAACAAAATTAAGCTGCTCATGTCATTTCCACTGCCAGCTTAGCTCAAGCATGGTAAATTTCCAATTCAGCTCATTCACCTCACTTTGATCCATGCTACACATGCTGCCTTCTATTCATATCTACAACCATCACTGACAGCAGCAGAAAAAGCATACATCCAACAATAAAACACTTTTCAGAGTGAGAATCGAATGGGAACTACAGGATTATCTATTTTTTCCTTTAATTTTTTCTTTACATTTTATTAGCCTGATCTTAACATGGTGCAGCACAGTTTTATTTTTCTTGCAGCACATAACAGATCAACACACTGAACACACCCAAACCAAGTAAGTTTAAATAGACAGCAATTAGCTTTGCTCCTGGCCTTGCTCCTGAGTCTTCCTTCTTGACCTTTCAATTAAACCATGCAAGGCATCTCCTTAGAACTACAGCTTTTATGTAAACAGATAAAAACATGGACATCTCAGAAAGCAAGTTAAACAGAACACTTAGTGTATTTAAATAATGACGCAGCAACAACACAGATGGAAATTATTATAAGCAAATGCCAAAACCCAGTTTCTTTTTTCAATGTTTCTCCTCATCAATTCTGTCATAGTTTATTAACAAATGATTAGTCTAAATTACAGGTTATGGAGTTTAGACGAGTACAAAATTGCTGTATCACAGCTTTTAAACACAATCTCAAAAACAGGGTCTTAGGGCAGAAAACAAGGTAGGGAGGAAGGGAAGGATGCCTGTGCATAAGTGTCATGGTATGCATATCTGGAAAGCAAGAGACAAGGGATGTCTGCATACATTCATACAAAGAACTCTATTACAAGCATAAATAGAAAGTAACTGAAAACCTCATACAACAGCTGCTTTTATATCATGTCTCTGTGACACATCCAAAGAACTAAACCCCAATATGCCACTGGGTAAACATAACCCTCAAAAGAGACATGGTTTGGGTCAAGAAAATTCTAGTCCTGGTTTGCAGAGACTCAATCCAGAACTGCATTTATGGAAGCTAATTCAGAAGAAGTTTTGGACTTACCAGCAGGTCTTATGTACTTAAGAGAGACAAGAGTTTAACTTCTTTAGCTGAAGAAAACTTCCAAACATGACACTCTCACTGTGCACTGAGTTTAAAAACAAGATTAGTAGTATGCTTACCACAAACACTGAAGCACTCAGACTTCACAGCTTCAAAGAATAATATAAAACCTCCACAGATCAAGCCACAGATCAAGGCCAAGTCTTACTGCTATAAGATTTTTGGCTTAAAAACCAGTTTTGAATTAAAAAAAAAAATCAGTCATGGGCACTATTGTTTTATCCAGCTTTGCACCAGAAACTGGTCACATTTAATGGCAACTAGTGATTCATTATTACATCTCAGAAATAAAAACAGACGTGAGGAAACGCATGGAGCAACATCAGAACAACCTCATCACCTAATCACCTTGATAAAGGGACTACACACTTAGAACAGACATTGGCAGACACATGTTTATGAAACCAAAGTTTTGTCTGCACTCTCTCTAAAAGACAGGAAGATTATTTAATGCTGAGAATCATAAAGTGAGTGGACCCTCCACAGATGTAATGAAATTTGTGAGTTTGTGAAAATTCTATCTAGGCCTTAACTTCAATAGAGTCTGTTGACATTTTCCCTAGCCCAACAAGATTTGTCTTGCCCATCTACAAGACGCAAAAAAGGGCAAAGATAAGCATTATGTTGCTGCTGGTTTGGGTAGAGTGTTCAGTGAGTTTTCTTTTCATAAAAGCTTTCAAACCAAGAGCCAGAGACCCCACAAACCCAGGTGTCACGTCTAGTCTAGTCAACAAGTAGTACAACTTGTAAAATTAGCTTTTTCACATGTTCACTGCCTCAATGAATCCAGCCTGACCTTACAGAGCTTAGGATCTTTATTTTGAAAATGCTAACTTATTAACATACATCCCAAATAAGTGATCCATAGTTTTATTACCATGAACTACTTCAACTCAAACTAAAAACCACATTAACACTTCCATCAGTTGGGAGATACATAACCCGTTTATTTTGGTGCAATTCTCAGAATGGACCCAGAACAGCCCCTCCTTCCTGCACCAGCTCTTCTGATTTTTTTTCAGCTGAGTTTATCCACCAGCAGGCTGAAGGAGTCATCTAGTGGCCACAAACAATTCCTGCAGCCTCACCAGCTTCTGTAGTCCAGCTGCCAGGGCAAGACAAGGCATTTTACCCCTTAAAGCACACAAGTCCACTGCAGGTCCAATATCTGAATGGTGACACGGTTCTCACAGCCTTGCTCACGATGCTCCTTGTTGATGTTCCTTAGTGTGCCCTAGATATTCGTTTCCCACTTCCAACCCACGTCAAGGCCAAAATCAAGTTCTCTCCTTAAACGTGCTTGGGAGGAGACCATGGCTGTGTTATTTCTAACCCTTGTGCAGCTGGCTGTTCCTCTTCAGGGGTGGACAAACCCTTTCTGAGTAACGTTCTACCCCTGGGAAGCACCAGTTCAGGTAACAGGGATTAAACTTCAAAGCAGCAGCAGGGCAAGCCAAGGGATCTTCTTTGGCCCACATCTCTCCTCTGCCACAAACCCGCTGTGCAGGCTTGGACAAAGCACACAGGTACTTAGGTAAGGTCTCTCAGCCATGGGAGAGCCCTCTACATAATAACATGCAAAAGGAAGACCCATAATAGATAAAACAGGTATCTGAAGTATGAATTAAAATAATGCTTTGATAAACAGTATTAACATCTATAAAAATCTTACTAAGCTTCATAGATATTTGTAATGTGCTATCAGTTCTCTGTACAATCCCTCCAGACAGCTATACTCCAGAAATTTAAGAATATAATTTTATATGAAAACATCAATTCTTCATTCTTCAAATGAATGGCCATTTCAACTCTGTAAGAAAGTGAAAAACTGGTACTGTTTTTTCTATCAATACCTCAGTTTTAAAACAAACTCAGATCAATTTTTTTTAGTGTGTTAATCAGTGTTACCTGTTGAGTGACTGAATTGCAGACACCTAAACATACTTTAGGCAAGATTATCTTAGGCTTTTTTTTTGTTCCTGGAAATCACTTTGCTGCCACACTAATGCCAGACTCTGGAAGAACATGTTGCTACTCTTTCTCCACAGATTGCTATTTGCACATTTGCTCTTTGAATGTTTGCACTGCTGATCAGAGGTGAATCCAATACAGTGAGCATCAGGTGTTAATCATCACACACACAACTTCCACACCATTTTATAATATGTCCTCTTACACCTTGCCATGCTGTTGAACATCCTATTACTTAATCCCAGGAGCTGCATCTTCCCCTCCCCACCACCAAAATAAGGAACCACAGGTTCTCCAAACCTTTCAAGGAAGCCAAAAGACTTCCTTAAATTCCTGCTTAACATCCTTGTGACTCAGAGCTTTTCTCTGCCTCAATCACCTCAGTCACAAAGGTGTCACCTATACATCATTCAGGCAAAGCAAGTGAAAAGTGCTACAAAATGCAAATTATCATTCTGGTATGGTTAAGGAGCTCCAACCTATTTCAAGCTGCAGTTGAAGGTGGAAATCAGTGGTACCACAACAATACAAAGACTTGAAAGAAAAGAAAAATGATCCTTGCAAGCCCTGATGTCAGAATTAAACAGAGAAGATTCCTTCAAAACGGTGAGGGCATGAGCACCAGCTAAGTGATGTTTAAAGCTCTGAACCCAGCAGGCAACACCTCCACCTTGCTTCACATGTCAAACAAACTAAGTTTTGGTCAGAGTCACCCTAGGGGAAGGACCTGCAGAAGGACTAACTCTAAATCACATTTATTTCTCCAAGATGGGGAAACACCTTATCCTTTTAGGTCAGTACATCACCAAGAGCTATTTCTTGCTACTCACTGCTCATTGGTCCAGTCACAGAGGTATCTGTGAAATGAGAAAACAGTTCTTCAGCACGTAGTTTTGTACAGGCACTACCCAGATCTATTTCTCTAGTTCTTAAACAAGCCTAATCTGTATTGTCAATAAAAATAATGTCAGTATTTTGCAGCCTTAACTGCTTAGAATCATATGAAAGGTAAGGCCATTCTTAAGACTTTATTTCACACTGACTTTATTTGGATTTTTATTTAGACACAAATTGAACTCCCTGTAACTTCATTTCTTTATCTATATATTTTGAAAATAAGATACTCTTTTGTAACAACAGTGAAAGAGTGGGTTCACCACTGGTCTAAAACAGCATGCCAAGAAATGTCACTGATGAAATGAGCAGCAGACAGTACCAGAGGTCTGCTCATCTCTGCTGTATTAGGCCAAGTCTCGTTGCCTTGTTTCACGTTTTCGTGAACTGCAAGAGTGAATGGGGATCAGGAACAGCCACCAAAGCTTATTCTGTCCTGTTACTACAGCAAAGACGCACATACTTTTTCTGTTACATACATACTCATACATACACATGTATTTACATGTGTAGGTATCTATAGATACATTTCTGCAGGTACATGCAAGATAAAAGTGAACACCACACAGTAGGCCTATTTTGCAAAGGCGACATGTAGAAAACAAAATTAGTGGTAGACCTGAAAACACAAGAAATTGAAAAATACCACAGCCACTCTTTAAGCCCCTCCCTCTATGCATTAAAATTAAAATGGGAAGCTCCTTCTGAACCTCCTACTACTTCTTAAAATGCAGATCATCCAAAGCATTTGGTAAAATTTTGTATTTGTTAGTGCTGCAAATACCTAGGTTGGCATACTTCCTTTTGCTAAATGGTTTATGATACTGACCAGGCCTCTATCACTCCAAAAGATAATCATAATATGCCTTTCCTAGAGGTCATACCACAGACTACCTGGGAACTTTGGTTAGCTGGGTAGCTGCCTGCCCCCTTGCTCCCCACTAGGTTTGACAAAGGGAGCATATTATGCTCCTTAATCATCTTCAAGAGATGGCACAATATTCAAGAATTAATTATTTCCAGGTATTTGAAATAGTTAATTATTTCAAGGAGGCTGACCATCTTAAAACAAACACATTAGTGACTAAAGCCTAGGCATCTCTACAGCCTCTATTTGCACCTTAATTACTCAGCAGAAATGTGCTGAAGAGTTATCAGTCAGCTGAAGATGTCTTTCTCTAAGGACCTGCAGGACAAGCTGAAATACCTCTTAGAACTGCCAAGAGCAAAGGATTTATCTGCTTTTATGTGCATTTGTCAACTCATACTGCAGGAAATTTAGTCACAGGCAACAGTGTAAATTGATGATAATATTTAGAGTACATTCACTTCTTATGAAAGCTCACTCAGAAAGTACCTATTTTTCCTCTGCCTAACCACCACTTCAACACATCAGTTTGGATTCCTGGTCTCACTACAGGTCCACCAGAAAGCAGAAGTCAGTACCTGCAGCAAACATTTCCAGGTGCAAATTCAGAACTCACAGAGCAGAGATTGAAGTCAGACATTCAGTCTGACTGGGCTTCAGAAGCCCAGCATCTAATTCAGAAAACTCTACCAGAGTCTTATTCCTGTGATCATTTTGGATAAACCATGAGCACTGCTGCAGATGGGAAGGCTTCAGTCATATCATTAGAATATACCATTGTTTTTCTTCAAATGGGGCCTGGCTATCTGCCTGCCTTATTGGAGCCTTGAAGGGAGCAGGAAATACCTGAAATCCAGTAACTTTACCGCTCCTGACTAGCAAGAACCTGCTTCTTGAATGAGTTCCACCAAAACACTGCTGAGATTTTGTTGATGCACAACAGGCCCATGTGGAATTTGCCTGCCTCTTTACCCAAAAAACTTCCAGGTGTTTACACACCTGATTGCTACTTCCAAACTACTCCATACATTAGAACAAGCTTTGAGGGACAGCATCAGTTACAAAAAGAAAGTAATTTAGTTAAGTATGGAACAGCTACAGACAATACTACAACTTCAAATTTACAACACCCTTATACATAGCTAGCTGGGAACAGGAAAACCCAAATTATTTTCATTTCAACAGACAGTTTAATTTTTCAGTTAGTTTGGGAAAAGTATTTTGTTTGAACATCTGCATAAAGATATCCCTTTAATTTGAAAGTACTTTAACCTCCTGATACCATAAAACTCACTATATTGTACAGTAGTGAACCACCAGATAAAAAGGGGTGGATATGCTTTCAGTAGCTTTCCCTTGCAGCAGATCCTGCTCATCCTCAGCTGAAATACACAGGTTTTTCTGGCAGCACCTTTTGTGGCTGCTTTTGAAAAAAGAAGTAATCTGTGAAGTATTACAAAAGCCATGCCCTTCCATGTTCAAGTTCTACATCTAAAGAATCTCAGATGCTGCCAGGGTTTCATTTCAACTCAGGCTAGCTGGCCATCAGGAAGACTGTCCCAAAGCAGCACATGACCCCAGCTCCCTGCAGAGTCCCTCCACTGCTATGACCATGCTTCCAGCAAGGCTCTCCCAGCATCATCCCACACAAAAGTCCAAGGAGAACGGTCCAAGAGCGTCCACGAGGAGGGTGGACACAGCACTGCTGGAAGGTGCTGCAGCAGGGGCAGCACCCTGTGTCCTCACCAGCAGAATCTGTGCACTTACAGAGCCATGATCATGGCCCAGCTGCATCAATTCTCGAGGATTTAAGGTCCCTTGAATTGTGCCACAACTTGGCTACCAAAGAAAACATTATTTTTGTGGTTTACTCTTTTTAAGTACCTTTTCCATTTACAGCAAAAAGAGAGAACCTTGTTTTTCCCTCTGAAAGAAAAATACAATGAAACCGAGTTACCAATTTTATAATTTTTGTCATGTTTGTGTTTTTAGGTCCTTATTTCAGTCATTTTGGCTTTTTAAAAACTGTGTAGGCTTGACAGGGATATTAAAGTAAGGGGTTTTTTCTCATCCTGAAACTATCATTCTTCTCGTTACTCTCCCACAAATATAATTTTTGGTTTGTTTCAAGTTTTCATTAAACAGTGTAATTTTGCAGCTAAAATATTACTCAAAAATTTGAAGACTCAATATGCCACATTTTTCTATGGTTTTCAGTTTACTTTCATAGGGCAAGGGAAGGAGTAGAGATGACATTTTCAACTCCAAACTCTACTATCTCAGCAATTTCCAAATAAAGTAAACATTGATTCTTTTATCCCTTGTCAAAATCCACTAGCATGGATATCTGTACTTGCATGAAGTCTCACAGAAATTAGCAGAGCCCTAAACAAAATGCACTATTAGCAAATCCTAGAACAGGAACTTTACCTTGGGATGTAACATTCAATTTCCCTAGCCAAAACACAACCCCACTGAATGCATGGTGAATACCTTTTGTTTCTTTTGCTAGCACTTGGCACATGACAAACGCTTGAAACCTTCTAACAAAAACTTCCTGAACTCCACAAATCACACCTGAGCAACTAAAATCACCCTGCTATTTAGAAAACAAACAAACAAAAATTAGAATATTGGGCACAGAAATGTACTCTTTTTACAGGCCACTTGAGGAGAAGCTATCTACTCATTTTCAGGTAGTCTACCACTATTACCTCAAGAGTAACTGAAGAAATTAATACTTTACAATACCATCTTCAGAAAAGATCAGAGGAGAAAGATAAAAACTATATCACAATTAAAGTCATGTTATCTTCACTATCAGTAACTAGCTGATGCTATCTGCTCTGGAAGCTATCCAGACTGCAAAATCATGTTTAAAAGACACATACAAGTCCCTAGTAGAAGAAATAGACAGTAGTGGTCTATTTTGGGAGATACATCCTCCTCTTGCACTTTACTTAGCCTGCCCTTAAGGCTCTAGCTTAACAAGCAGCAAGCACAGGCCAGCTCTTAAACCAAAATGAATCGTGTCCCCTGTCCTGCTTTCTACTGTGCACTCCTGGACCCCTTTTTAGGGGACAACAGAGCTGTTCAGTTCTTAAATCTGAATCACAACATATTGGCTGATCCACCAAGCAGTGGTCAGTTCTATCTTTAGGCAGAAAGAGTAAAGCTGATAAAAACCATTATTTTTAGCTATGATCATTCCTCCATCCCAGTTCATTATACAACAAAACCACTAGCATGGCCCCATGAGGTAAGATGCAAGCGTCTGAGACTGGGATTGTTTCTTTCAGTAATAGTGCTGCCATTGAAATATGGTGATTCCCTATTACTTCTGTCAAATATGTCTTATCCCACCTCTTTGTCAGGGAGCTGTAATTCAAATAATGTCTGTATCTTCCATCTACAATGAAGATAGGGTCAACATCGCACATGCTGTAGGTAAAAAAAGATACTTTAGGAGTCATTTCCTTCATTTTTCTCTTCATGCCTATGAATACAGAGCACTTATTAGTACCCTTATGATCTCTCCAATGAGGAAGTATCCAGCTTTCAGACACAGCTTCTCATTCCCCTTTGGTGGATTCCAAAATACATTAACCAATTTCTACAAGCTAAGAGAAAACTAGGTTGCCAAAGTATGACAGAGAAGCAGCAAATGCTTTGACTCTAGCTGTCAGTGAAGCAAGAAAAATAAAAACCAAACGTAGAGCCACTGGTAGGAATGCTTTATCGATACAGGCTGGATTTTTTACAGCAGCTTCCTATCAATTATAGCTGAAGTGTTGAAAATAGGTACAAACTGAATAAAACAGCACAAAGGTCCAACAGTTGTTGTGCTTGATGCTTCACATTATGCTGAGATACTCAATGCTGCAGTTTCTTTACTAACAGAATGCAAGTAAAAAGGTAGTAACTTTGGCAAATAAGGGTTGATACTTGGGCCCACATAGGAAATACATTTGCATCTACAGCATAAGCACATTACCCACACATTTCTTGTGAAGACATTAGCACGTACAATTATCTTTAGATTCAACACACTGGAGCAAACGGGCTTGTGTTGTCTTTTTAACATACTGATAAAATACACACAGCACATAAAACATCTTTAGCTACTTTTTTATCCCTCAGAGTAATGACATGAGACAGGGTTAATTTCTTGAGCACAAGTCTACACCAAGAAGTAGATTTAGCAGCAATGAATTTAGAGATTGCATAGAGGCAAAGCCATGCAGTGTAGTATATCCAGCACAACAAAACAAATACAAAAGATTCAAGGCCACACATGATTGGAAGTTTTATTATTACTTCCTATATCATGCTCCTCCACCAATACTCAAGTGAAGGCCACAGACTGGGATTCAAAAGTGGTTTGTTGTTTTTATTTTGGCCTTATACTTTTACCTACAAAGCTGTTCAACTTCAAGTAGTACATGTGAACTGGTAATACAACACTCTTATGACTTCTACTTGCCCTGAAACTTGAAAAATCACAGAAGCATAAAATCACAGAATGGCTAGGGTTGGAAAGGATCTTGAAGATCATCTGGCTCCAACCCCTCTGCCACAGGCAGGGACACCTTCAACTAAACCATGCTCCTCAGAGGTCTATTCCATCAGCTTTAAACACCTCCAGGGATGGGTCAACATCTCAGGGCAAGCTGTTTCAGTGCCTCACCACCCTCACAGTGAAGAATTTCTTCCTAATATCTAATCTAAACCTACCCTTTTTCAGCTTAAGGCCATGCTCCCTTGTTCTGACACTACATGCCCTTGTATAATCTCTCTCCAGCCTTCTTGAAGGCTCCCTTAAAGAATAAGGCTGCTGGAAAGAAGCAGAGCTAACTTCCACCAAGGCACAAGGGCAAGTCAGTCATAACTGAAAATAATCAACCCCCAATTTCTAAATTACTGTATCTCTCACTTTTCACCAAAACGCATCAAACTTTAAAATATGTTTCTCCAGAACAGCTTTCACCAAATATACTGGAGAACTTCACTCTAAGATTTAATAAAAGGTTCCGTGTCTTTCATTTTAGAGAACAATCAATAAATTTAACTCGTCAGAACAGAAAACAGCTACTCAAATCACACACTCTTGGTCTGGATCAAGAGCACGAGCAGTTCTGGTTAGGCCTCAGACAATCCTGTCAAGATCTTTGGTCTGTTACTACTGTCCCCTGTCACCTGGGGAGCGGCGCAGACCTGTGGCAGTGCCCTGTGGCTGTGGTGGCAGCACCCAGCACCAGGCTGGCCCATCACAGCTGCGTGTTTGAGTGGCTTCTCGTGAAGAGTCCTCTGCAAAATCACTCAGGGCATCACAGCCACAGCAAACCAAACTGTCCCATTAATCGGACTGCTACCAGGCAGTAATGAAAAGACAGCAAAAGCAGAATATGATAACACTAAGTATTTGTGTAACCTACCACCAGTTACAGATCAGCAACTTCAAAACTTTGAGGGAATACAGAGAATGGTGCTCATCTGTTTAAAAAGCTGAAAATTGATTAATGAACCTGTGATATTTACAGTCTTCACTCTGTAAAGAAAAATAATTTAAAAATCCAACGCAACAATGTAAGAAGACACCTTTCCATAAAAGCTGCCCATCTTGCAACTGAGGTTATTCCAAACACTGTTTTCTCTCGACTAACCTGGCTTCCTTTCTGAAGGATGCTTGGTAACTGTAAATAGTAGGGTTTTTTTCTACTTTTCATGTCTATAATTTTATTTCCATGTTATAACATCACAACACTCCCTCAAATACATCACACTGCTCTAGATCCACAGTTATTGCTAAACCACTGTAAAGTCTCTTCTCTTGCATTACTCAATCCATTCAGAAGTTCTGAAAAAACATAAGTGGGTTTTTTAAAGTTGTTTAGAGTAAAATTTACTGTTATGGCTGTATTTGTGTCATATCTGTTTGTGCTTTTCAATGAGAAAAAACCCCAGACATTTACAAACTATAAACTTTCATTGACTACAGATCTTTGCTACAGCAAAATACATCATTTCCTGAGTATACTCCATTACAGTATTAGTAGGAGCTAAACCATCTAATCAGAGCCGGCACCAAGATAATTGCTCGTTTCTGGTCTGAGCCCGGCCGTGCTGTGCCTCGGTTCCTCCTGCAGCAGCCGCCGGCCCCACGCGCGGTACGAGCGGCACTCACCTCCTCCGCCTGGCCGGTGCCCGGGCGGGCACGGCGGCGCTCCCGGTGCGGCTCTCTGCCATCCTAGCACAGCCCCGGCGCTCGGTAACACACCGCGACCACCGCGACACCGCTGCTCCGGCCCGCCGTCCGCCTGTCACAAACACAGCCCGCAGCCACACGCTGGAATTAACTCCGGACCGATGAAAATAACTCTTTCGGGGGAGGAGTAACAGCGCTGTTCCGAGGGAAACGAAAAGCAGGAAGCTGATCTCAGCAGCGCGGGGAGCGCGGACGGGGCGGAGCAGAGGCACGGAGCGAGGAAAGTGGAGCAAAGACTCGCTGCCTATAGCTCGGCTCTGGCAGTATGACCAACCAGCACGGCATTGCTGNCGGCCACGGCCCCGGCCACGGCCCGCGGTGAGGGCGGCCGGGGGCGCCGAGCCCGCTGTCACTCGTGAGCCGCTTTGATAGGGCACGTCCTGCGGGACGGACCCACCGCTCCTGCCCTGCCACTGCGGGGACTCCTCTGGCGTGCTAAAGCAACAGATGATGGCATCTTCTGAAAGACTGAACTGCCGCGTCTAGCGCGTAAATAACTTCTTCTCATGAAGTTTAAAAGAAAAAGGGAGGGTGGAGGGGGATTCTTTAGGAAAACAGCTTCAAGACCGGAGAGGCTTTTCATGCTAAAACTCAAACTGACTCCAAGCACCTCGACAAGAGCATCTCCCACCCTGTGAGAACTCTCTCTGCCTCCACGGGGCTCGCAGGGGAGGGCAGGCCGTAGGGAGGGCGCTCCCTGCAGGAGCCGGCTCCCCGGGAAGGCTGGTTCTGCCAGAAAACACTGATATCTAACGTTCTAAATAAACGTGAACTGGGAAAACAAAAGCCAAAAAAATACAAGGGAGGGTGGACTGACTACCATGAGAGCCATCAGCCAATGTTTCAAAGTAATAATTAAAATTCATAACAGGAAACAGCACGGCAGTGGATCTTCACAACACTCCCACACCCAGGATCTGATCTGTACCTCTCAGGCAAAAGGAGACAATCCCCATGCATTTAGGGCTTTTCTAAATGAGGTTGTGGAGGTAAGTAGGAACACTGCATGGTTTTTACACTTGTCTTGCCCTCTTTTCAGTTCTCAATGTTTTGCCCCTTCAGCTCTGTATAGCAAGATGCTGAATGTTTTGGTGTACCGGTATTTACTGGTGGTTACAGAGCAGATACAGGGCCAAAAAAACAGTAAATCAGTTTAAGCAAAATTCTTAAACTTTCAAAAAATCACATCTGACGTCCTCTACATTATACTGACGGGAGAAGGGAAACCAGAGGCAAGGTGGCCAACCAATTTTGTTTTTAACACTTCTTTGATATATTTTCTCTTGCCTGCTCAGTATAGGAACCTGTAGTATGTCTAACTCACATTTCGAAGATTCTGTTCAGATCATGAAACTCAACAACTTCTAAGAAAGCATTTAATGACTCCTTTTAAATTCACTGTGGCTCGTTCACTTTTTGACACTGTTTTAATGTCCTATACTCAGTCTGCAGACAAATCCAGACTGAGCTAGAAACAAACGCACCTCTCTCCTGGCCTCTCTCCAAAGCCTGTGGCCTTCATTTCCAAGAGTGGACAGACAGGACCCACGCCTTTGTCCCAAGGCTTCCCAGCTCACAGCCTGGCCCTGGTGCCTGCAGTCACACAGAACCCTCGGGAGGGAGCTGAAGGTCACTGATGCAGACACACATCCCCATCACAGCTCCAAGCCAGCTATGCACAAAGCCTCGTTGCAGCAGGATCCTCAGGTGCTGCAGCAACATCACAATAGCCACGAGGAGACTAAAGGCAGCCTAACCCTCAGCATGTAGGCTAGGCCAGCCAGCACAGGAGCAGCAATACACAACACCCTATCCTCCTTAACATCAATGCCGTTTCTGCACTAATGTCCCTGTAGTTCGGCAGCTTTAACCCTTTTCAATCAAACTGAGACACTAATTTCACTCCCACGAGTACTTAATGGTTCTTTTTGGGTGAAACCATTAGCAGTGGAAAGATATACAGCTGCTGCCTTAATAAGGAAACATACAGCTTAAAGCCAGAACTATATCAAAACTGCAAATGTGATTTACACACTAAGCTGATCAGATTTAATGAGCATTTAAACCAAGAAACCACAAAACCTGCTTGGAGTATTTTACTGCAGTGGTGTACGGAGCAACAGCAGACAAAGTGAGAATACAGGTAAGATAATAGTAAACAACTAACTTAATAATAAACAACTTAAGAGAAACAGCAGAAGTACTCCCAAAGCTCTTCTGATACAATTATTGTTACATAAATACCTAGGCTTCTCTTCAAATCAAAACCAACACTTGTACCACATTACTCACAGCTCTGGGAGTCCACAACACCTGAGATAAATGAGCTCACAAGCTCACCACCAGTCTCAGGGTTACTCTGTGTATTTCAGAGAAGCTGTTTCCTACCTGCTGTATATAAGAGATTCTACAATAGTGAGTGCTGTTTTCCCTCTGCTTCTCAATTTGATACTCAGTGTTGAAAGGGCGCTTCTTAGTTCTCACAATACTAAACAGGTATATGTTGCTACTGCGTACAGTACACAGTACAGCCTCCTTCCTCCCCTCTCTTTCTTCAAGTACACAGGTACACCTGAGTGTTTCACTAGACCCAGAAGAGCAGTCTCTGGCACTCCTGACATGACACACAAGGACAATTTATTTCAGCAACCTCAAAAGTAACAGAAGCATCTTTTGAATTTTTTTTTCTAAAATAATTACTTCTAGTGATAAGTAAATATCATTGAGCATTGTTATGAGGTTAACTAACAAATCACTTAAGGTGCATCTTTAACAACTAAGGCACATCTTCAGTTTATCTTGACCTGGTAACAAAACTTTCTCATATCTTTTTAAGTAACCTGCTATTATTTATTTTTCAAATGACTTTAAACTATTCTGAAAGACCCTCCTCTACCAGCCCACTTCAATCTTTTACTATTAAAGGCACTTCATCCTTTAGATGGTGAGTCATTCAAAGAAAAAGCTGGAAAGACAGGCTAAAGCATTGTTTTCAGTACAAAAAGCTCCATTTTTTTTAACCCTGCCTTTCTACGCAAGAAACTTCCTTGAGAAACTAGAGTAGCATCAGTGCTTGTACTTCAAATAATTACTCTCTGCTCCTTTGTCTCTCCTAAGTCTCCTTGACTGAGGTCAAGAAAAGAACAAGTGCATTTTAAAATCAAAGTTTACCATTTCAGTAGGATTTCAGAGTCAGGACTGTTCAAGTCGTGTTATGCCACCATTCCCCTCACAGCAAAACAGTTTGTACTTAACACTACCCAACAGTCAGACTTCTGTCATTATCTTTGCTGACTAGTGTTATTACCCTGTCCAGAGGTCTCCAGCTGCAGTACAGATACAGCAGAACATGAGCAGTTTTTAACACTGCACTCATTGCTTCCTACAGGTTTGCAAAAGGGACTAAGAAGATTAGTCTATAGGTATTCATTTTTCAGGGATCCATGTCATCTATAGGACAATGTTTTAATGTCTTTACAGTAATTCTGGAAAAGTTGAAAACCCAAGACTCCAAATTGCATCAGCTTTTTTCTTATAGGGAGATAACACATTTTTTTAAAGCTTGAACATGGTCAAAAAGGATCATCCTTTAGCTACTAGATAAAAAAAAACTAATTCAGAAGAAGGCATAAGGAAGGAAGCAGCAATCACTGCAAGTGAGGCTATGGACACGCTTAGAAGTCCCAGCACTTTCAGTCAAGCAGTTACTGCTTTAAAACTATCTTGATGTTTTGTACTGTTTAAACTGCGGTTGCCAAAATAATTTTCTATGTGACAATTTCTCACCTCTCATTCCCTACATTAATGGCAGGTGGAGATTAGGCACCAAACTGTCTCTGTATTTATTTAAAGCCAAATCAGAGGTAGTTTGATCACATATATACTCACTCCATCAGTTTATCTATCTTGTCATGAACTGACATAACAGGATGACATCTCCTGGCTTGTTGCTCTGGTACTTTATGAGCATTAAAATTACTTAGTAAGTGACCAGGATGGAGAAGATCTGGTCAAAGATGACAGAAAGGGAAAAAGTAACACTGATTAATCTTGCCTGGGTGAAGGTTTTCTACTGCTATTTAACAATATAAACAAGAAAATACAGCAGCAAAGAAAGAAATTAATGAAGCGAACAAGTATCTTGATAGTAGGCTTAGAACACTCCAAAACATAACCTGAAAGTGACTATCAGTGAAGACATTCAAATGATTCTCCAATCAAATCTGCAATTTCAGTTTACTATTGTAACCCTGTCTCCTGTAAAATTCAGACCAGAACCGTGCTCATATATACAGAGAGAGTATTGCAGCAATACTAATAAAGTAGTGCCTCCACTCATGCTCCACATTTTACTCCAATTCCATGAAGAAATACAATTTTAATTACTAAATTTAAACAAAGTCACTATTCACCTCAAAACAGAGGCAATCTCCCAATCCACTGCAACACCACACAATTGATATAACATTAAACAGATACATTAATTAATGAAACATTCCAGAAAACATCGACAATCTGTGTATTCAGAAATAGCAGAATCACTGTTTTTATGATTCCTGGATCTCTGCCCTTCTTAGAAGCTGTATCAAATATTTTCATATATGACATGTACACAGCAGTGCTTTCTGAGCTATGCAGTACATTCACAGCACATTTCCATCACACAAAGCCACTGCCCTGTTACCTACTGCACACACCCACACATCTCTTACCTCAGAAAATCTCCAGGTACCAACGTCACATCTAAATAATGCACTAAACACCCAAGCCAAAAATCCTACCAACAAGCAGCATGCTGTCTCTTCTTATCCCTCCCCTGCAGTGTTACCCTGAGAAGCTGAATCCCAGTTCTTCTCTGCTACAGGAAGAAGGTACTCAGATACTACATACAATGTGACAGAATAAAATCCCATCACTGTTGCCCCCTTTTTAGAATTACAAGAACAAGTTACTGGCAAATTTACAGATGCAGAAGTTTACTTCTCACAATGTAAAATCACATATTACTTGTAGCAAAAAACCCCAACATATTCTCATAATCAAAGTTTCTTAAAATTAGGAGGTTTTGTCTAGTTTTTACATCAAGAATAATGGCCACTGTTCTCCATGAGGTTAAAATCAATCAAACGTTTTAAAAAGAAACTTGCATTAGTATAATCTTCTGTAAAGTTCTATCAGAAACAATTTATTAGGACATACACTTCTGATTTCCAAAACAACCCAGTTTTCTTCCTAGATGTACTGCTGCAATATTTTCCAAACATATTCTTAAAAGAGGTGCACAGACTCAAAGAGCAGCAGAAAAAAAACCTATTTCACTCTGCTAATTTGCATCAAGTTTTATAGTTCCTATCCTCCCTCCTAAATGGGAAACTAATTGAGATAAAACATCAAACCCAATTAGAAACAGACACTACACACAACTATTTATTTGAATTACTTCCTTTAGAGTATGTGTAATTGTTTTTACAGAATCCTCTAGTGTTTGGGCTAATATTGTCATCTTTTCTGCAGGGAAAAAACCCCACACTCCCTCCAGTTTCACATCTCATTCACCAAGTACGTCATTGAATCCAAACCCTAATATATATATAAAAAGAAACCTTGCAAATTTAACTTGTTTTAATTAAATGCTGAAAAACCACTACAGCAGCCTGAGTTCTGCTTTCAGGATACATTTGCAATTTTCTTCAGGTTTCAGTATTAGCTTGTGCATTAGAAAGCCCAAGTTGGGCACCTATTTGTACATTAAGACAGTGATCAAGTACCATGTGAGACTTGAGCACCAGAACTACAGCTCAGATTTTTGGAGCTTGATCCCACTGGAGTCACTTTTGCCAGAATTCTGAAGTTTAGCTTTATTTGGGGATATAGTCTGTGACCTTTTGATTTCCTTTTACATTTAAGATCCAAAAATCCGGCAGACCTCTGTAGGTACTGGAAAAAGTTGGAGAACAAAGTGGGCAAGATTCAGAAAACAAGGAAGTGGCTTCAAGAAATATATTTTGTCTGCATCTGTGGACAGCTGGTGGCTGTGCCAGCCACGGCAGGAGATGAGATCAGTCTCTGTGGCAGCACTGAGTGAGAGGGAGCAAGCATGGAGGAGAGGTCAGGTCCCTGCAGGTGGGTTGCCATCCCATCCCTGGCAGATTCAGGTTATATTTTCCTCCATAAACACGCCTGCTGGAAAAGCGAGCAGGGCAGCAAAAGCAGCAGGGAAATAATTTTCATTCAGTTTTACTTAAGAGCAAACCCAGCCTGACCTTTATCTGTCCTTATGCTGCTTTAACCTGCGGCTGCCTCCCCACCTCCCCAGCCCCCCCTGCCCTCTGGCAGAGGGGGCCCAGGCACCCACCCCACCCCAGGGTGCCTGCAGGGGTAGATCAGCACACATGGTGGTTTTGGAAAGTGCTGGCCTGGCACAGCCATCCCTGGGAAGCAGAGCTGCAAGGAGGATGACTGGCCCCAGCCAAGGCCACCACAGCTGTGAGCAAGGACAGAGGACTCCTCCCTGGAACCATGAGGAAGGGGGGGTATGCCAGCATGAAAGCACCATATACAGTTAGCCAACAGGAAAATCCAGTGGAAAAAAAAAATTCAACTATCCCTATGGATTTGTGAGATGTCACCCAGTCTTAAGCTGTTCTTCTGTTTTACCAACAACTAATTCCTCTGAATAACTGCAAACAAACTGAACTCAACGTGCTTCTGCAAAAGCACAATTTACAAATTGCAAGCTCACTTAAAAAAACAGTGTCATTTCATCTCCAGTAGTAAGTGCTGCTTACTGTTTCTTAAACCAGAGCAAAATATCTGCTCTAACATCCCTTCTGATCACATCTGCTTGAAGTCAGATGTGAATCAGTGGCCATTATATGGTCTCCTCTAAAAGTGTCTCTACATTTTGTCTGCATAAAACCTGAAACTAAATGAGACATTTTTCTCATACAATTCAAAAAAAGGGCATTATTTTATTCTCTGGTCTGGAGTTTTCTCCACTGTATTTTGTGGGACTCAGAGTTTGAAGAAGTTTTTACTTGGCAACACTTCACTTTACTGTAAGAGAACACCAAACCGAGTACCAAAAGTCAGAATTCATATTTTATGTCAAAAATGCAACTCCCTCCCCAAAACAATTTTTTTTCTTTCTACATTCTAGGTTCACTCACCAGAAGTTAATGCAGTATGCAAAGTCATACATATATACTAAGTCATAGAGCAGACCTCTTAATCAAGAAAAATCATACAGGTTCCTTGCATTCAAGTCTAAAATACATAAGTGGGACACCATAGAAGAGGGTGGGTCTCTTCCTGCCACTCCAGCATGAATGCAAGGAACACAGATTCCAATCTACATGTTAAATAGCTGCCCATATAAATACAACACAGTAACAGCATTAATATATGCAAGCATTTTTGGTTGGTTGGTTTTTTTTTTTCTGCTTGTTTCTAACTGAAAGGAAGAAAAGATTTAAGATAGGCTACTCTTTACCAAAGGATGCTTTATGGATCCCAAATGTGTCCTCTCCTATTCCAGCACTTGTCCTGCACTCCTTAAGGTAAGCACACGTTAGCAGTAAGAGCTATTGACACAAAACCATCATGCTGTAAAATGCAGTTGCTGCAGAGCTGACCCACTGCTACTTTTCTACCACTGCATTTTGAACTGCAAGAGAGAGGTACAATGGCCCATAGGAGTCCAAAATCTCCCAGATGCTGCTGTTAAACTCTAGAGAAGTCAGCAGTTGCAGCCCTGCATCTCTCAACTAGCTGATCACCATAGCTGCTGTTTGGGACCCTGCCTGGTACAGCCCAGGAAAAGGCAGGAGAACAAAAGCAACTGTTAGCTTTGGTGCTGAGAAGACCTGAACAAGGGTAAGTGTGCTCCTGTTCTAACAAGTGATTTGGTGTAGTTCAACACTTTCTCCAACATTTACATTTGTATTGAAGTGATTTCAGTATTACAGTTGGATCTTCTGCTTGGGTGAACATGTGGCCTGTGAATTTAACAGCACCACTTGTAAACCAATGCAGCATATAAACCACAAATACACATGAATTCCCTGAGAACATATACCTATGTAATTCTCCAGGACAGTAATTTTTCTATTAGGGTTTTTTAATATTACTTCTTTTTTTTTTTCTACAAGAGTGGAGGGGGGCTTGGGGATACTAAATGGGCAGACAAACACTAGATACTTAACAGAAACACAGGTAACTTGGTCTCAGTGCTGAGACCTTAATGCTTACTTCTGTATTTCCCATACATTCCCAAGGACTTTAGTTTTCAATTACAGTTTCTTCAAGAAAGGGCAGAAAAATAGGGCAAAAACTGTACCCTGAGCACCAAAGGCAGTAAACTCATCCTCCCCTGCCTCCCCCACTCCTATTAAAACCCAAGAACAAGCCTTCTAATAAGCACATCTTATCCCCAACTAGTTTTTACTTTCAACAACAACAAAACTTATTATCAAAATAAATACCCAGTTAATTGAATAATCATTTCCCAAGAGAAAGTACTGTTTCCAACATCCAGTGCTCTAAAAGAAACCCATAAATAGGATTTGCAACCTCCTAGAACAGGGATAGTTGTTACTGCAGCCTAACCAGATCTTGCCTCTCAAAGGAATGTCCAGGACACGTCCTCGTCTCATCAGCACCTACTGTCAGTCACTAGCCCCAGAGACTCAATAGTTTTGGTAGCTCCTAGACACAGCAAGCTGGTTTAAACTACCTAATCAAGCACCAGTAACTCAAGTGCAGTGGCCCAACCCCACTCTGCATGATCTAACTTCCCTTTACTCAATGCAAGTTAAACTGGCACACACAGAGCTCCACGCTGCCACTGCCAAACCCCTTCTGATACCTGTTCTGCCATATTGAAAGAACCCTTGGGTAACCATAAAACTATGCAGAGACATAGTCTTAAGATTTGAGATGATGCCAGGGTTTATCAATATGTATTTTTAAATGCTACATTTTAGCAAGCTGTTTCCAAAAAGTTGATAATAAAGCATCTCTCCACTTTTTCTTTAAAGGACACAGCATGCTCCACAGCCAACTCTCTAGACCTCAAAATCCCTCAAACCAGACTTGGGAGGGATGCACAGACTCTTAGCTTCATTACTAAACAGGCAGAATATATTTGCCCATTTGTCTGGCTGGACTCCTTCTTGAGTTGGACATTTACCAGAGGCCAGCGATGCCCTGCATTCCCAAGTTGATCACAGAGAAGAGAAAGCACTCAGCACCTCAGCAGGGAGTCTGGTGGATGGGGTAACTCTGATTGTCCCTGAATTAACCAGAGTCAGCAAACAGTTGAGGCATTTAAGACAGGGTTTGGCAGATAGAGAGGGAAGACCCTGGGTTTCCTGGAAGAAGATACTTGGAGTGGCACATACCCTGCGCAGTCCCCTTCATCTCCCACCTATTTCCTCTAGTAATACTGTGAATAATTTGAAGTCATACAGCAATTGCCAAACTATTCAATAATCTTCATTAAGCCTCTCAGTTCAGTATAACATTTTAAGTACACCATGAAGCAGGTATCTCTCATGATCATTTCTTTGCCACTGCTGAGAAACACTATTCCCCAGCATCCACTGTTCTCTGGAAAGCTTCTCCTCTGCCCAAAAGGACATATGTCACCATATGCTCCAGAGCCTTTTTCTGTATTGACTGTGTCATCAAATTAAAATGAGTTGCTTGCACTACTCTTTCTAACCCTGGTATTATTACGGTCGCTGACTTTTTGTGCATAAAGAAACGTAAGAATCAAACTTTACCCAGACATAGTGGTCTGAACAGGCAGCAGTAGCAAACTCTTTGTACATTAAGGTCCACGTTTGCAGCGTACTGGGACTACACTTAACACTGCTGAACACAGGCACCACAGTAATACATGATCTCCCATCCTAAAGTCTGAAACTGATTTTTCTCATCGTATTTACGAACAGGTATGGAGGGTTTTTCTCAAGTATTTCACATCAGCATAAGTGACCCACTGCTTCTGAGTTGAAATGGATGCAAGGCATCTATCTCACTTGTGTGACTGAAAATTTAAAACAGAAGAAATTACAGATATAGCCAGGCTTGTTTCAATAAGCAACAATTACTTAATAATCCAAACCTGAGAGTCCTGGTCCTACTGGTGCACTACTCTGTAAATCATGCACCTTTTCAACTGCATTGAACAAATTTCACTAGTATACTCATCAAATGCCAAATCCTTGATAATTATGTACTTTCTAATCATTTTTAGGATGTTTATGTAAGAACTAAAATTTCTTCCAAATTAGAGGCAAATGAAAGGTGTAACCATTGACAATCACAGAATTTTCACTTGGTAATTTTAAGTTTCATCTGACTGCAGCCACTTAAATTATTCATGTCACCTCTAAACCTGAAGATTTTTCTAAATTTCAAGCATTCCTGCAAATAGGGGTATAGAAATAAAAGCTTCTGAAGCTCACATATTTTGACAGGACAGGGGTTTAGGCTACTTCTTCATGGCAGCTGCTGAGAATGCTCATCTCAATCTCATCCCATCACCCCTGTCACTAGTGAGGTGTAAATATTTTACTGGGCAACACACACTAGAGCAACAGGTCTTTAAGTCAAGAACATTTAAAATCAATTGTGTAGCAAGTTCCTTCCATCAATACTATTTCATACCAGGTGTGGAAGGATTTTCACTTCATTCACCTTATATAGCTATTACAGATATCCCCATAACACAGGCTCAGAAACTTTTTCTAGATCATCATGACAAGCAACTGACACCAAGTGGCATGGAATTTTAAATTTCTTATGAGAGTTGAATTATTTTTACTCCTAGTAGCTGTCTACTGATTAGGAAAGCTACCTAATCTGTTCACCTTAGGCATACTGAATTGCACTGCCTGTCCACATAAGCAGCACTGCTCACATTCCCAAAGATACCTGGTTAATATACATATTTGTCCTCTCATTCAAAGAAACAAAAATGGACATTAGCTGATTTGAAATAAAATCTCTAAACACATATCAAGTGATTCACAAGTCTCAAACAAACAATTTGTGGTCCACTGAATCAGAGATAATCACTTCATCTTGTTACTTTCAGTGTTACTTGTGCCAACTACAACACTCAAGTCCATGGATTTCTAAGGCAGGCCAGAGAGATTTTTTTTAAAAATGAGCCTTGGAACTCAAAGTGCAAGGTTAAGCAAGCATGGGGATATAACCAGGAGTCTCAAATCATGCTTTTAAGGAGACATATCTGACTAACCCCCTTGCTCTTTTGCTGTGCTTTACATCCTCATCACAGAATGTTTCAGGAAAGTGCTGACCCATCAGCAGGTTACATGGAAACAAAAGCAAGAAAAGTGGAATAAGAATTCCAGCAACCTAAATTAAGATTGGTGCACTGGGAAAAGAAAAAAAAAAATCAGCCTTATGTTCTATATACTAGCCAACACTGTCTCACTAGTTAGGATAAGCTATTTCAATTATTGAAAATAGTCTCCCAACTCTGACACTTTTAACGATGTTCTGATTCTTCAGTTTCCAAAGTAAAATACCTCTGCAGCCTCACTGAAGCAGCAGAAAATTCCTTCATTCTGCAGTTCCTCAGCCCTTTGTCCCACCTCATGATCAGCATTCCCACAGTGTCAGTGTGAATTTGCAAGTTAGAGATGCTCACTGCCAATTTGCTAAACTGTGAACCTCATTCATCACTAAGCTCCTGAATGGATTCATCCCTGTTCTCCATTTACACTGACAATGCACATTATAAGCAAATTACCACCACCTACTGAAAATAAAGGTATTGTTTTGTTGACAAAGAATACTTGAATTTTCTGTCTGGAAGTAAGATTCTTGAGGACAGAATCTTGTTCATTTGCCAAAATTACTCAGAAGTCTAAGAAACACAAAGGTGGGATTTGGAAATTTCGGCCTAACCAGCTTATGATCTGAATGCATGCCACTAGCAAAATGAGTTTATCACCTTTTTCCTTCAGATCACATAATGGTCTAGTATAGAACAGTTAGCTCCTGCCACCTTGTGGGACTTCATGGGTTTCCCTGAAACCAGTGAATTAAACCAAATAAACATTTGGGAGTTCCTTTTCTTGGGATTCACCCTGGTGAATGTTGAAATAAGAAAAAAATACTTATGGAGGGGGTATGCCATTTTGAAAATTTTCTGGTTCATTATCTCTAGCACTGTTTATATAGTTGAACTGCCAGATTTAGTAATCTTATGGAGGGTGTTTTAAATATTTAAATATCTGTCAAGAATCCTAAGTTTTGGAAGGTGATGTGTCCAAGTTTAAAATAACTTTATGATCAAATACTTGTCACCACTAGCAAATTTCACATATTCCAAATAGATTCCACACAGAAATATTACAAGTTTAGACTGAAAATCCTTGCATTCAGGTGCAATTTTGAAACCAAGTAATAACCTCAGTCTCATAAAGAATTACATATACTCTTAACTTTTATATGGTGATAACATGTCTAGTTCTCCCAAAAGACCTGATTATATGTATTTACTTTTCAACTGCAATTTGACTTCCTGTTTCATGTTTCTTCTCATCCAGTTCCACCTCTGTCATACATGGGCAACTTAATGAATGATTCAAGTTCTCCAAAGAAGAACAGGACAGTTGCACTAGAAAGACTTTTTCACCATAGTAACAAGAAGGTGAAGGTGCATGGATCCTCATCCTTGAGTCTTACATGTTGTCTACTGCCCCTCCGACAGGTGATTTGTCGCACCTA
The DNA here is from genome assembly GCA_013400215.1 of Cisticola juncidis. NCBI lineage: Eukaryota > Metazoa > Chordata > Aves > Passeriformes > Cisticolidae > Cisticola > Cisticola juncidis. The sequence continues at coordinate 418,179 of VXBR01004348.1, read as the reverse complement.
CTTTGTGGAGATGCAAAAGAGAACAGCAGCTGCAATCACTGGGCAGGGATGAGGTTCTCTTTTTATTTTAGCCAAACCTCTGCTTCTCAAATATATCAAAAGTAAAAGAGCACACAGGATTGCAGATGATGTGACTCCCAAGAACCTGATCAACAACCTCAGCAAACCTGCTCCTGGTCTATTCTTGGTCGACTGATTTTTTACAGATGCACAAAAATGCAAGACCAGTTAGGGAGCACTTCTTCCCCCTCATCATCCCACAACTGCTTCAGTGAACTTGGGACACCTATCATGCTGTGTACTTGATGCCAACTGTAGCAAACCCAACTCCTTGGAAATTCCTTCTGCTAGAGAAAAAGCTGCCAACAGACTTGAAAGAGGAACAGTTCTTCCTGATGTCAAAAGCAAATCATCTCTACTAAAGGCCTTTAGTGGTTCATAAATAGACTCAAGAACAATAATTACAGATCCACAGCCAAAGGAAATACAGCAAGAGTATCTTTTTTAATCCATAAACAGAATGAAATTTTGCTCAAGACTGAAACAATAACAGAATGTCAGGCTATGAATCAATTGGCACAACATACCTAAGGAACATAAATTGTATGTTCTTTAATAAAAAGTATTAGGATCTCACTAGCTTCCCTGGTAACTTCAGAAGTGAGGTTGTCTCTAACAGCCATCATATTCCCTCACACACAACCCCTTCTCTCTTCTTATATATTTTTAAAGTCCTAGTAGCCACACAACTTACAAGGCAAAACTCATAGGTGTTCATGACAATCTCTGACCACACCTCTGCTGCAACACTGAGAATCTCTCACAGACTGAGGTATGTCAGTGTCCTGACTGTCTGGAAGGCACCAACACACTCCTCTCACAGCTGTCCTTACCCACCCCAATCTCCACTTCAGGAAACCCAGACAGACAAACGGGTGAGGAGCTCTAGAAGAGTCATCAGTCTGGACCATGAGCAAATCAGAAGCACAGGGCACATTCTACCTGAGCCCAACACAGCCAGTGCCGTGCATGGGCAGGACAGGCACTACTGTTCTCTACCTCACTGTGGCTGTTAGGAATACCTCCGTACCCAGAGCTCACTTGCTTCAGATTTTTCCCTGCTCTGGAGCACCCTGATGTTATGTCAGTCTCACTGTAGCTGCAGACATTTATCTAAGAGCCACCTTCAGTCCTTGGCTACAGAGAAAAAGAAATAGCATGCTCTAGCAACAGAATGGATTGGATCCAACACCCACTGCAGGTCTCAGTAACACCATAAAGCATAAGAAGTAACTACTAGGACCTTATAAGAAATAAATTCATACCCTGCAATATCCTTTTATTTTCATTTTATTTCTCTACTATCCCTATATTCTGCAGTGTTACTAATCCAGCAGGAAGATCCCTGAGCTAACTTTCTGCATGTCTGCACGCCCATGGCAGTCCAATTGCACCAGAGAGCTGAGCTAGCACCTTATTCTTCAGGATGCTCTGAAACCAGTGGAAGCATAAACACACTTCTCATACCCTGATGAGACATGCTCTCCTTGGTAAGTGTAATCAGTTGGACCTGACAATACAGGACTCTCAAGCAGCAGCAGACTGGAAAGTACCTGATGATTTTTCAGTTCTTCCTGAAACGTACTGCACATTATTCTGAACAGCAGCAGCAACAACTGACCAGCATTAACTTTGCTTCAAGTTGTGAGTTCTCCAAGGAGACAGAGACATCTGGCCCAGGTCAAGGAAGAGTCACGACATGGCTTGAGCCTGGTTCCCATCTGAAACACTCCTGCCTAACTGTCAGGATAAGATTTGCTTTACATTTTCTCAGAATATTTATTTTTTCTACAAAAACATTATTTGACTTCTGCAAACTTTTGTTGAGGGGACCTTCCAAGAAGTTACAGAAATTAATTACTTTAATCATGTACTTACTGGAGAAAGAAGTATTTAAAAACAAACAAAAACCCACAAAACAAACCAAACACTACAGGACCACTTGCTCCTCCTGGTTTTTTATTTTATCTATATTCTTATTGATCTACTTTGGCTATCAACTATTTAGCCTTACATTTCAAGAAGAAAGAGGAAAGGTCTGAATTTAATTGCCTTATTTCTTCAGAAACACCTCTAAAAACCCCCCAGGTTATAGACTTTACAAACTTCTGTACACAGCTCGCTTTATGAGATTTGCAAGAGGAACCTCACTGCTTCATAAACCAGAGTACACAATCAGATCCATCTTCACCATTGTTTCATTGATGCCAAGCCACAAGAGCTTACCCAGAACTGTGCACGTGCCCAAGGATCTGTGCCAAAATGGCTCAGAGCAGGATCAGGCCCCTGTAAGATTAGCTGCACGTACGGCTCCAATGCTGCAACTGCAACAGCTCAAGGAGACTGCTATGACAGAGGCATTGCAGGACTGGCTCCTAAAATAATCAAGTATATAAAGATCTTTGTGCTCTCCAGAACTGAAGCACAATTCTTAAAAATGAATGGAACAAAAAACTTTTGTATTTGTGAAATAAAAATCAATTCTTTGGACAACAAGCAGGACCAGCATTCTTCAGGACAAGCTCCTTAAAATCTATAGGCTGTTTTCCCATTTTTTGTTTTGTTGCGGTTTTTTTTAGAATTTGTTTTTCAGTTGTTTTGGGGTTTTTTCTTGCAGACAGAATTACTAGAATAACCCTGCAAGGCCCCTGTCCAAAGGATAAACCCAACAGAGGAAAAAACTCAGTCCAAAAGATGCAAATTTGTTCACATTTGAAAAAAGGTCAGCAGATAAAAAGCCTAATAGTGCTGTCTGGAACTGTAGAGGAAGGATGGGACATAACTCCCTTGGAATCTACAGATTCACAGTATAGCACATAGATAGCTGGAGAGTTTTCTGTAAATCAGATTCTGGTATGCTCAAGACTCTGTACCAATTGAGAATACAGAAGTTTTTCAAAACCCTAGGTGCACACAAGTCCACAGTTTTGAACAGTACTAGCCTAAGAAATGACAGCACAAGATCCATGGATTCTCAGTCTTATCTGCTTTGAAAGATGGTCACTAGGCTTGCTTGTTACTGACCCAATACAAAACTGTAAGTTCAAACTTGGCACCTGAATTACAAGGTACTCCACAAAACCTCACACTGCCACAATGCTGACTTCCTTCCAGGCCACTGGTGCCAATCCTTAGAGCCAGAAGCTCTGGCTGAAAAGCTGAACTGAACACACTAAAATGTGTAGGCAGAGACAAAAGCCTGACTTTACAAAGTCCTTCTGAGCAATAAGACATTTTCCATCACTCTTAGAACCAGCACAAATATGTTTCTATCACCATCACACATTCTTGTACAACAAACAAAACATGTCTGTGCATCCTGGCAAAACTCATTTTCAGGGAATTAGGAAGAAGAGAGGGCAATATTCACACAACACTATATTAAGAAGAGACCTTGGCTTGGAAGAACAGAAGACTAGGCCCAAAAGCTCTGACCTGCAAGGGTATTTTCCTATCAGGCAGCACAGGCTCTTAGATGTGGAGGAAGAATCCTGAACTGAACTTGGATGTGAACACTTTTCAACTCTTTAAGTTCACAGGTACTCAACCAATAAGCTAGAAATGGATGGGTAACAAACAGTTCACCACCATTTTTCCACCAACCAAAATCAGAAAGTAATGTGCATTGGGCAGATATTTTAGTAACAAAGAGTTAGTTGGTGTAGTAAGTTTAAGTCATGTAAGAATCTGCAGGAAGTTTAGGAATCCTGTACTTGATTCTGCCACCAGTGACCTGGTCTTACCTGAATATCCCTGAGTCTACTCTGCAATCTGCAAAATGAGAGTGGGTAGCACTGGTTCTGAAATGTTTATAAAATGTATTTAGTTGATGCCTGCAAAAGCACACAACAGAAGAGTAAAATGTTATTACACTCTAAAAACATGCTGTTTAACAAAATACTCATATATAAATGACAACACTACCTGTGTTCTACAGTACACTCTTAAAAGATTTTCTTATATATCTGCTTAGAAAGTGAATTGTTTTGGTTCTCTGGTAGGATGGATCTGAAGTCCGCCTCTCCAGAAAAAGATCTTTTTCTAGATCTTTACAATCAAACAAAACTAAGCCTCAGTGTAAAATTCTCCCCAAGTATTACCACATAACTGCAATCAATGCAACTGCCATTCTACCCTGACAGAGCTAAAAAGGAAAAAAAAAAACAAACAACCAATAGATGTGGACAACTCAACTTTCTGCCCTGCTACTCACTAACAAGTTTTTCTTTCAGAAACTGCACAACACTTTACACAGGAAGAAGCTATCACCACCCAAGTTTGTAAATGGTGAAACTGCTTTATTTGGTCTCTATAGCTGGAAAGGCTGTGGTGGCACACTCTACCTTTATTCTAAGGCTGCTGCATACCTTCAACCACATTTGTAAAACTGGGAACCCAGTCACACCAACCACCAGTGTCATTATACTGGTAAAGTACAGATGATTCTTCAAGACACCTCAATGAGATCCATAAATTCTGACTTGCAAGAAAATCGTAATTTCCACTGAAGTCTGCAACAAAATTCTCACTGAACTCAGCAGACACCTAATGGAGTGCAGCTCCTGGGCAACAGTATAGCTCTTTTTTGGAAGGGAGATGGGGGAAATCACACATATGGTAAGCTGCCCCTGCCACTTTTGGTGAGTGGGAGAAGTACTTGGGGAGGCAACAGAATCCGTTTTGCAGACAGTGCACAACACGTATGATACTTTGCAAAGGACATTCCTCTGCAGTTTACCTTACACAAACTTGGAGTGCTCAGGCTAAGAGAGTGCACCTGCTTTTCCACTCCCTCTATGCTTGGCTAGGGCCACCACAAAAGCAGACTGCTTGGCAGAGACACTATTTTGGTTCAGCACTAGCAGAAATGTTTCTGGTTCCTCAGTTTAAAATTGTTCCAAAAAAAAGACTGGCCCATCATCTAAATATGGACTGCCGGTTGCTTATTTCACTAAGTTCATCCATCTGACTAACTCTCCAGAGAAAAAAGTGAGTTTTAATTGCAGTGATGGGATACCACCACCATTACCCACTGCCACCTCTTCCCCTACCCCCAATAAAAAATATAAAGGAGTGAGGGTGTCTCATTCTTCTGATCACGTGCTACTGATGTAGTTTCAGCAATGTTTTAAACACACACTTCTCCTAACTGGTTTTGCCACAATCCCCCAGACTAACACAACCAAATTCCATTCAGCAGCCTCCATTCAGCTTGTACAGTGGAACTGTACAAGCTCACATCAACTCTCATTTCAGAACAAAGTGAATTTTACACTCAGATTTTTTAGCTTGACCAGTAGCCTGTTTCCACGTAACCCAGCAGGAGAATACTGCTAAAGCACATGTAACAGGTTCCTCTGAGAACACTTTGACAGACTGTCAAAGATAGTGATTCTCCTGATAAAATCTTGGCTCCAATACTTATTTTCTGAAATGAAGGAAAGGCTCAACATTTCACATGTCTAAGGGGGGGTGTGAGGAGGAAGAAGCAAGTCAGGACAAGAACAATCATATGAAAATGCAATAATTATAGAATCAGCCACATTCTAAAATCACAGAATGGTTTGGGTTGGAAGGGACCTTAAAGTTCATCTAATTCCAACTCCCCAGCCATGGGCAGGGACACCTTCAGCTAGACCAGGTTGCTCAAGCCCCATCCAGCCTGGTCCTGAACACTTACAGGGATGGGGCAACCACAACCTCCCTGGGCAGCCAATGCAGTCATCCCATCATAGTTAAGAATTTCCTCCTAATATGTAATCTAAATCTACTCTCTCTCAGTTTGAAGGCATTCACCCTTGTCCTGTCACTACCTGCTCTTTTGAAAAGTCCCTCTCCATCTCTCTCACAGGCCACATGAGGTACTGGAAAGCTGCTACAAGGTCTTCCCTGGAGCCATGTCTTCTCCAAGTTGAAAAATCTCAACTCTCTCTGCCTGTTCTCACAGGAAAGGTGCTGCAGCCCTCTGATCAACTTCATATCCCTCCTCTGGAATTGCTCCTGCAGGTCCATGCCTTTATTATACTGAGATCCCTGAGCTGGATGCAGTTCTCCAAGTGGAGTCTCACAAGAACAGCACAGTGGGTGAGAAAGAAAGCATTCTGCTGGAACACCTATGTTTAAAAAAAGCTAATTGTTTTTGAGCAGTTAAAAACATGAATTCTTCAACAATAAACAGCTCCTATCAAAAAAGTTACCTAAATATGTGACTGTGCTATTTTCTTACTGATCTCAAATCAAAAGTATGTGAAAATGAAAATGATGACCCTTTCAGGATGAGTGATTCATCTTACTTTGGCTTGTTCTCTGTAAGAAATACTCAGTAATTCTGCCATTTCAATTTTTTAAGGAATGTTTTCTTTTTTATTTCTTTATAAAAATTGACCATTTTAAAGATTTGCAACCTGCAATAGCATGAATGAACGTTTGCTTCAATTTTCCTCTGATTTCTAGTCAGCTTTCTAATTTTATCATATTTAGTTCTACCAGACCACAATAACTGCTGAGACTTTGAATATCCTATACATTGCTACAAAAGAATACAGAAAACCAGGCCAAAGGCAGGATCATGAAACCTATGCTTGCACTGGCGAGAGAAAGCTATAAAACCACTTCTTGAAGTGTGTAACTCCTCCTTTTTGGGTGGCAGGGGCAAAACTGCGCTTGTACACAGTTTGTGTAACTGTACTACCAGGCCTCAGGCACACTCTGCATTTCTGAGCACAACTCTTCTCCTACCCGAGGTTTAACTCTGCATTCCTCAGTAGTCACAAATACTGCTACACAGTTCCCCTGCTGCAGAAAAAACGCGTGGAGCTGCAGAGTCAATACATGTTATCAAGCTCTTCGACTGCTCAGATGCTATTAATATTTTGGTAGGGTGGGGGTTAGAATTTGTGGCAGCCACAGAGTTGCTATGGCATAGATGCCAATTTTTTTTTCCTTATTTCTCTTCCCTCTAATGCCTTAGCAATACATGCAGCATCCAGTAACAACATGGTTTCATGTTTTGCTTTCTCACACCAGCAGTGTTGCAAAGTACCCCCTCAACCATTAAAGTCACACTCACATGCCACATAGTCAAAAGGAAAGCTAGTAATAGCAATTTAAAATAATTAATCTTTTTAATGTTAAGTATGTATCTGGGTAAACACAGATCTGTTGATCTCTCTTTTAGAAGCTACAGAAAGCCTAGCACCCACCAAAAAAAAAAAAAAAAAAAAAAAAAAAAAAAAAAAAAAAAAAAAAAGTTAATATGGCCACAGTGCTACCTAGTGAGCTACTCTGAGCTACTCTACATTCCTTAATGGCAGAAGATACTGCCCAAGGCATCTGCTACTCCAAACAGGAACCGGGTAATAGATGCTAAAGTCATCTAAAAAAATATATTCTGCTTAACAGAAACAGATACTGTTACAAATTAACTTTTTGTGAATGAAGAAATCATATCCACATTTCAGAAGTTATTGTTGCTACATGAATTTTAACAAAAAAATACCCAATTGCAGTTTGTCTTTAAATTACAAACAATGTGAAATCCCACTGTAATATTATGTAACTCAATTTATATTAAATTAAAATTAATTGCAAATGTTTGATGTCAAAACTGTAAACAAAGCTCAAATGCTCAACAGGTAAGTAAGTCTTTCTTGAAGTACCAACAAGTATTAGGTTTAGAACTAAATTACCTGAAACTAACACCTTCCATTGCATCTGCAGAGACTTTGCTCTGTAAGTCACTTAACGGCACTTCCTGTAAAGCTGGGAAACCAACTGGGAACTGGAAGAGTGAGATTACTTATTTTCCATCTCTTCTGAGAAAATAAGGAAGTTTGAGTTCTGTTAGTTCTAAAAGTTTGCTTTCAGTTAAGCAGGATCAGTTACCTTACTGGGGATAACACTTTACTTTTATTTTAAGTGCAAAATCTACTTGCATTTACTTGTGCATTTGTGCATGAGTGTAATTTTGTTAAGTAGGACATTTTTAAAGGCCACAATTAAAAAAAGGTAAAATCTGCAATGTCCTAAATAAAAACTTTCTTAACAGTAGCAATCTAGATAAAATGCACATAGGCCAAGAAATTACTTAGAAAGTGTGCAAGTATACAATGCGTGTTCTGAAATAACAAAAAAAATAGTGCCTAATTTAGTGTAAAGGCTAAATTTAGCAACATATTTTAATGGTTGTCTACCAATAGAGACTGCTTCTGAAAAAAACAAAAATACCAAAGCAAAGCAAGATTACAAGCACAAATTTAAACTAAGTGTTTACTGAGTGAAATCCTGATTTAAATCAGTTCAATAGGTATAACTGGAATGTCAAGGCAGCGACACGTGAGCGTACATACAGAGGGGCTCACAAGGGCCAGGAATAGGAGGCATAAAACCCTCCCTGCTTCCAGTGTGCCTGCCCCCACTCTCCTTCAGCACAACTCAATCTCTGCAAAGCCTGTTAGAGCTCCACAAAACACTATCCCCCACTCAAAGATTTTTTTCCCTTTAGGATCCTTGAATTAGGTAACACATACTGTCCCCACTGCAGATCTGAGCTGTGGCCTCCTCTCGTGTAACCCATCGCACGGGGATGGATGTCTGTGATGACAACCTCACCTCCCATTCTGATTTCCTTCCTTCTTCGAAGAGTAACAGTAAACGTCAAATGCAGCCCTGTGGGTCCATCCAGGGAAGCAGGAGTGCACACAGAAACCAGATCAGCCGTGGCACAGAAACCAGCAGAACTGTTCTTAGACAAAACACAGTATCTGGTCAGTTTTCTCAGGTGCTTCCCTCCATGCACGCCAGCATCCTCTCACTCACTTCGGCCCCATCAGCACACGGCGCTACGAAACAGAAAGCTCGACAAGGGACATCCTCAAGAGTCCACTTCACTATATAAATAAATAATCCATTTCCTCTAGACATGTCTCTCAGGAGGGCAGGATCTTCCTTTGCCGATTGAAAACCAGGAACATGTCGCAGGCACACAGACTCAAAGCTTTGTTTGGAACTCCCACCTGAAGAGCAGGCCAGCCCTGAGTAGCAGCAACCTAAGTGATTTCAAAACCCGCAACTGAGTATCCAGATCCCTTCCACAGCTTCCTGCAAAGGATCTGAAGGACCAAACCATGGTGAGGGCTGTCACAGTGTGAGATTTTACCGGGGTCCTTTTAACCATGGACTTCATTTACCTTCTGCTGCTTTGGTACACAGTGCTGAGGTGAGACAGATGAGCACAAGCACATACAAGAGATGCAAGAAAAATACTTAACATGCAAAAATTGTTTTACACACACACACAGGTAATTTTCTCGTATTAATGGGAATCTCATAGTAATGAGAAATGGACAAATTCAACCATTACACTTAGTTATCTGTCATTTACTTCCCTTATTTAAGGTCTTCCATACTAAGAAATAAAGTTAAAAACTTCCTTCCCTTGCTCTACTTCGGACACTTGTGCTCTTTATTTAGTCCAATAGTTTTAAAAGAATGGCACTTGAGCTTCTGCTTACTCTTTTAGCACCAAAACACATTTTTAATCTATACAACAGAGGAAGTCAATTGTGAATAATTGCCTGCATTAATATATTTGCTACCAGCTTTGTCATTCTTTAATTTGCACATGCCAAATTTCCCCTTATAAACACCTCTGTTTCTCCAAAAGCAGCTGGAAATTAATTATGCTGGTTTTATTTTCTGATTAATTCATATGCTATAGTTCTGTAATCAGTGCAGGATCACACTGCAATTTTGCATACTTGTTTCAAAATACATTATGAGCACTTGAAGATTGATGTTTAACACAATGTATGAAAGACCATCTCAAACAAATTAAAGGGAATACAAATAAATAAGAAAAAGAATTACACATATATTCAAACAAGAGCTAAACCCTGGAACCCACAAGCTTGTGGCATGGAACACTGATTAGAACTAAGCTGGGTAGGAACACGAAATTTGGATATAAAGAAACCTTTTGCAAGGAGAAAGAACAAGAAGAAGACAGATCTACCAGTGGAGGTGAAAACGGTACTTCTTTCCAAATCTATCATCTCTGACCATCAATTTGCAGTACATCAGAATGCTTTCTTTCCCTAGACAGACAGCCAACTTGTGAAGCAAATATACTTGAACAAAATGGCTTACGTGCCAGAAGACTTCTCATCTACCAAATGGCATTCCCACACTTCATGCTCTCCCACCCCCTTTCATTTACAGGAACTCGACATGTTTCACCAATGTCTCTCTCTATTCCCAGCTCTTCCTACATGGCTCATCATCAGGTCAGGGATGGCCTGGAAGTTTGTGAGTACAACAGGTGCCAGTCCTTGGCAGGACTATCTGCACATCAATAACTAAGAGTAACGTGAAATCTGCAGCTTTCCTGAGGAATTACAGGCCACCAGGAACTTCAGGCAGCAAACCTGCAAAGGGTGCACATTGCTGATACAGGTCTGGTTCTGACTTTTTGTTCAGGAATTCACCTGCACAGCTGTAACGGCAGGATTGGGCTCTTCACCACGAGGTCAAGAGAAACTGATGTTCCTGTAGTTCACCCCGTAAGTCAGCATGATGTTGCTAACTGCAGCTCACTGTAGGCAGGATGTGGCTCCAAGACCAACACCTAGGGAAAGCAAACTCAAACATGGCCAACCACAAAAACAAAATGAGGTAAGAAATCAAGTCCTCCCTCACTCCTTCCATTCTCACCTAATGTTTTCTATACCCAGCTTCACCTTCAAATTTCTCTGGGGTTTAATATTAAGTTAAAATTGCTTTGGCAACCACAAAGCATTCTCTCACATACACAAAAATTTAAGAGTTATTTGTTTCATAGAAGAACAGACAGGCTGTGGAGGCAAGACGTACTATTCTGCTGGAAGAGTCATAATCTTAACTATTACTGTGTGACATGCTCTCCCCACTGCCATTACTGGGTACCTCTGGACTGTGCAAGGCATGAGTACAAATGAAAAACAAATACTTGAAACAAAAAGACAGACAACCTCTAACAAGGTTTAAGTTTAAAAGTCCTTATGTAACCTGCAGGAAAAACATACTGGGGAAAGACCTGAAAGGTGTTGGTTGAAAGCCATGAAGCACTGAAGCACTGCCTGACGCTGAGAGCAGGGTACAGTCACCAGTCCCTGACCCAGCTCAGCACTGGCACAGGACCACACTTAAGACTTCTCTACTTGAATCTTGCAAAGGGCCAGCTCAGTTCTCATCTGCAGAACCAAGGTGCAGGCCTTCAACACGTGTGCCTAACTCTGCCACAGGGACCTCAGAGGCACAGGACAAAGGCCCTCCCAGGAATGAGGGTGGCACAAATCTTCCTGTTGCTACACCTGTGTAAGAGGAGAGTGATCCCACAGCCAGGAACACAGTTGGGGACATTCCACAAAGCCTCAAAGCACACAATTTCCTACACACATCATGCTTTTCAGAAAGAAAATATAATAAACCCCCAAACAAAACACCACACAGCCAGAGGGAAAACACCTTCCCACTTTCCCTCAGAAAGGGAAGGTGTAGACAGGACTTGATAAGCTTCTTGTCAAGAGAGCTTCCACTTGCATTAAGTTCCATAGATCCCATGTTGTGCAAGTCCACTGAATTATTTTTATCTTTGCTGAATGAGGCTTTGTGACATTAAGGGTCAATAAAATGCTGCTTCTTACTTTCAGCATTTGCTACATTTTATAAAATCTCTTAGATAAGAGACACCCACGTGGAAGATTTCTGACAATAAAAATTCCATGCTTCCTAAGCAACTGATTTTCTTAGTGTAGCCTCATAAAATCCTGTTAACTTTCCTTCCCCTCACTAAAAATTGAAATACTGTTGTACTAGGTTTCTTTGTACTCAAGATATGCCTGAAGCTAGTTTATTTTCACATGCTGAATTGTCCACGCTCATCAGGACTTGCTATTACGTTATGTATTTGTGTGCTATAAAGGAAAAAGCACAAACACTGGAAAGTGTCAAAATCATGCTCTTCCTCTTTGTTGGTTCATTTTTTAGGTAAACAAATTTATAAATATTAGAAATAATAAAATGCTGCTACCATTGTGAGAATACTACAAATCAGTCTACACTCAGGCATTAAAAAAGTGTGCTTCACTCCCCAAACACAACTCCAGTTTTTACATCGAATTTTTATTTTAAGTAACAAAACACCAGTAAACAGCAAATCTGAAAATCTTACATATGTTTACTGTCTCTAGAAATAAAAGTTCAGTGAGCAAGTTACCCTATTCATCACAATACTGCCAGAGTGCCAAAGCAGTTGCTTCTGTCAATTCTGTTTTATAAGAAAATCAGTTGTCATTTTGCATTAGATTATGAATATGAAAAAAAAATTTTGAAGAACTATTTACATGAATCACATTTTAAAAATGTCACTATGAGGAATCATTTTCTTCCTAGCATTAACTTTACAAAGTTAGTATTAAGTAAATAGGGGTAATAAACACTGCAATAAACAACAGTTTAAATACCATGTTTACTGGCAAAAGCTCTTAAGTAAGCTCTCCTACTTTACACTATCTTGTCAAAAAATATAACCAAATTGTAAGTCAGCAACTTCACAACATTCTGAAGGTGTTTGGTTTTTTTAAGCAGCATTATGAATGAAAGTGGAGTATTGGCAGAAGATGTCCAAGTGGCACAGAATTCAGTGAGACTACTCACATCTCAAGACAGGCTCTTACCAGGAAAGCTTCAGAGCAGTAGGATTCACCAAAGGAAAGGACACAAAACTAAGGAGTCAGATGCAGATTTTATTCCATTCCCTGCTAATGCTAACCTGCTAAGTGACTGCAAGCAAGCCTACGCTTCTTCACAGCTTTTCATCTCAGATACCTAAAACAGGAAAACAAATGATTGTTCCTGATCTTGAGGTGTGTGGTTACAGCATGGCTTGTGTACTTCACCAGACAGGACAGAGGTACATAAGTAAGACAAGACCTACAACTGTCTATTAATAATAATATCACTATTACTGAGAAAATAGTATGTGCTTTTTTCTTTTTCAAACAATGCAAAACAGCAGCCCACCATTAAATTCTTAAATTCGGAGGAATCCTGAGGCTGGTTCAGATCTTACCCGTTCTGAAACTATCAAGAAGGGTGACAGCTGTAGGACTCTTGTGAAATTCCCATGTCCATCAGGACCACACTCACCCCACTACTCACAGACAGAAACACTGTATCATTACTGATCTTAAAAAAACAAAAACCAAAATAATAAAAAGGAAGTAAGTCCTAATAATTGTCTGGCATGAAACAGAACGAAAAAGCTTCTGGCAATAGCACCCCAGGAAAGGGAGAAATATGGTAGAAGGAAAATAAATAAACTTAATACTGCAGAAGTTAGAATGATGACTTTAACCTATGTCTTCTCAAGAATATTTTGAAATACATATGATTCTAAGTTCAATCCAGCTTTATAAATCTCTAAATAATAATGAAAACATAAATTATTAAGTTTACGGTAAGCTACAACAATAGCTATACTGCTTTGAAAAACTTATGAAAACTGACCCAATATACAGGTGCCATATGATTTAAAGATGCAGGAATTACTGTCATTCTCCATTTAGAAGTGACCAAGGGACACACAGCTGTGCTTCTAAAAGTAAAGACCTTGGAAGGCACCAGTAGGCCAAAGCTGTGCTGTTGATTCCACTAGTGGCCACAGCAGGCCAGACCCACAACAGGGCACAGCAAGTCTGACCTGAGTCCAAAATTTGGAAAGCAACTTCTGGTTTAGACTACATCACTTGCCAGAGCTCACAGAGATAGCCTGCGAAACACTCAAAAATTAAAACGAGAGTTTCAGTTCAGTTCCAATTTTAATTTATAGTACCTTCCTCCACCAAGGAACCGCCTTCAGATAAAGAGGGGGATCTGAACACTACACAAGCCATGTACTCTTAAAAGAGAAGCAGTATCTCACTTTCCAGGTGTCCAAATTTCACCGCAGGTGCATTGACAAATGTCACATCACAGCAGAGCCTTGCACACCACAGGTTTCATCGACCTTACCTGCACCTTTCCACCACCACACGTGGTAGAAGAGTACCTCATCCCAGCTCACTCAGTGAAGATCTCCTCTCTGCACAGCACTCCTTCCCCAGCTCTGTGCCAGAAGATGCCCTGCCTAATGCCACGTTCCCCAGCCCCAGAGACGCTGCGCATCCTCAGCACACAGACCTCGAGCGGCAGCAACCTGGAGGAACGTGAAGCTCTGAACGCGAACAATCACACCGGTGAATTTAACAGGAGTTGTCATCTGCTTCAAGATACTCACGTGCTTACAGGACTGCCAGCTACTGAACAACTAATTCACGAACAAAGTGTATTAAGAGCATTCCAGACGAACAGGAAAAACATTAGTTATAAAATAACGGCATGATTACCTCTGATATTTTATGTGGAAAACTGACATTTAATATCTTTAATTATTCACACAACAGCTATGAAAGAGAAAGGTTTACTTCCTTGAAGGGAAAAATAAACATGGACACCATCACTCCTGCACTCCACTCCTAAATAAACCTCCTGCTGAAGCCAATGGAAGTTTTGCAGGCAATGAGCTTACAGCAAGTAGCCCCCAAAAAACCCTGAAGTGTCAAGGGCAAACTTCTTAAATATTCTGAGTTCACCTCCATACAGAAACCAGCTACATTTCTGCTGAATTACATGCCTGCTTGACATGGTTTATCAGCTTGCTATGCCAAGAGGTAGAGTAGTGTGCAACAAACTTTTGGAAGCTTGGGCCCATTTTTAAAGCACCCTCAAGTCCCCTCGCTGAGCTGCTCATCACCTTCTATCTTGTGCCACACCAGCCCTGCACTGGCACCTGCCAAGCAAACCAGAACTCCTGTACGTCAAGAGTGAATGACTAAAATCCACTCAGGAACACTTACTTCAGTGAGAACTGTGTAATAAAAGAAATCTTCCCTTTTACCAAAATAACAGTTCCCTAAAGTAAATGGAGATTTCCAGTCATGGACAAATCTAACAAAATCTCAATTCTCATCTTAACTAGGTGCATTGTTTTCTTTACCTTTTTTTAAAGCTACAAGGAAATGTATTTCTTCTTTTCCTCTAAAGTTCCTATCATGCCTTTTACTAAAAGAGATATCCTACCCTTCTCTTTGCTCAGGCCAGTTCAGCATCAGGTGAGACACATTTAGCACTATGCACAAAGTCCACTGCTCCCCAAGTGTGGGACGATTATGATCACCACTTCACTGCCAGATCAACATTCCATGCATCCAAAAGACTTCACAACAAAACTAAAAGCAGATAATGACTCAAGACCTGAGTCAAGGTCTCTGAGCTATTCTTGTTCAATATCCTTTACTATTAGTCAAAATAAAGAAAATGTCCTTAGCACGAACAGCACTCTCATGTGACTCTCACCTGAAAACACTGAAAATTAAGTTCAGAAATCAGTAACACTGTATTCACCCCGATCAACATTTTGAAGTCTATCTGCCAGTTTTGAATTTCCAGATGCATTTTTACTTGGAAAAAATCCTTGCATCAATTACTCTTCACAGAACACGATCCTTGCCAGTAATGGTATAAAACCAAAAGCAGTATTCTCCTATGCAACTAGTCTGTCGTAAAAAAGTTCAGTAACTGCATTTGGTGTTTATACTCCGAGACCTGCACATACCAACCACATCGCACACAGAATCCAAAAACCTGAAATTTGGGTGTAAATCTGCAGGGACTGGAGAACAGCAGAATTCTCCTTCAAACCAACTGCCCTCAGTGGTTATCCCAGCCTTAACACCAGCTTTGTGGTCATAACATCACATCAGAATAACTGCTCACAACAGCCCCCTTCAATTCAGAATGTTGGGACCATCACTTATCCTATGTCTCCTATACACTGCCTGCAAAAGGTCAGGAGTATGTTATTAAATATTTGCATTTATGAGTACTAAGTTTACCCCAAATACATGTTTTGTTTTGTTTTTAATTATGTGCAGAATAGTACCACAAAGAAATGCTGCCTCCCACTTCTCACGTTGGGCCAAATGAAGGTCAGTGACACCATGGGCGATTGTATGAGAAGTGCTCCATACTTGCCACTCATTTTATGTCATCTATAAATGTGACCCCAAAAATTTAGAACCTCTTCTTTAAACTACCACTTCCACTTCAGCTTAAAAGGTGTCAAACCCTTAAAAAGTTCTCAAACTTTTCCAAGCATGCAGATTAAAAAATCCCATTGTCGTGTACCTGAAAGCTCAGGAATACTAGTAAATTAGTCACTAAGATACATATTTCAAATTGATTGGTATCTGTATTCATCAATGCCAAAAGAAAAAACAGTAACACAGAAGGAGCATGGATGGAATTCTAATTAGCTCTCAGTTTAAGTGTTAAAACTGAACGAACTCCTGTTGCAGCAGCATTACAGTTCTGCTAAACTTCTCACTGATTCTTGACCTCCAGAGTTTTCTAATTACCTACTCAGTTTACATTCTCATACTTTTCTACCACTGAATTTTAAAAGGACTTTACACACTCATTAAATTTTTGACCTGTGTATTGCACTTTGCATATTCTAATGCTAGTTTGGTTTAAAACTTTCTCCCTAAGTCAATCAGCTGACTATCTTGACAAAGTTTAAGCGGGAAAAAAAAAAAACCAGAAAAAAAATAGGTGTAAAGAGCTCTGAATATGCCCAGCCTTTTAATTCCCAGGTTACTTGGAGGCACCTCTACACACAAACTTTTTATTCTAGCAGTGCTAATAGCTACATGGAGAAGACATGTTTTCTGAGGTGCTAAAACCAGAACAAGCATCTTCCTCACCAAAAGTGACAGCACGAGGACCTCTATCTTAAAAGAATCAAGTTCTTTTTTCATGTGTACAGTTTACATACTTACCCAGGAAGGCAAATGGAAATTACAGACAGACGAAGATGAAGCTGTCTCAAAGCCTTTGTCATGTGATAGTGACCTATAAAGTACCAAATAAAAGCACATCATCAGCACACCATGATTTTACAATATTGCAACTCACCTGATCGCCAGCAAGAGAGATCCCAAAACTTGAAACTTGCTTCCTCCTCACCCCCATCCCAGCTAAGTTGTCATTAAAACAAGATGACAGTCGCAGGAAACCGTAGGGAGCAAACAAAAGATGCATCGTGTCTTTAGAGGGCATTAGGAGTGGGCAAATGGAGCAAATCATCTGAGTGTGCATCAGCAGGGTGGGTTATTTTTCCTCTCTCTCTCCCTCTCTCTCTCACACGGATGCATGTTTATGAGCGCGCACAGACACCTATACGTACACACACGGATGCATCACGTAATTATTTACATGCACACACAGTAACACTCGCATGTATTATCAAAATAAAAGACGGAAAGTTGACCACCATCTGCAAGGAGGCATACATAACAATAACCCCCGGGAACTTACACAAGTGAGCGATCAATCCCCGCGCGTGGATAAGCCAAACAACGCAAAAAATTAACAAGAACAAGCCGCCAGACCGCAGGTACGAGATCCACCCGGGGAAAACGACAGACAGACAGAGCGACGGAGGGAGGCTGGTCGGCCGGAGCAGTTTCAGGTAATGCCCGCTGCCCCCCGGCAGAGCCCAGCCGAGGCGCCCGGAGCGCTGCGGCCGCCCAGCCGCCCCTCCGCCACCGCAGCCCGCGGGGAGCG
>VXBR01004348.1:348076-397990 GCA_013400215.1 Cisticola juncidis | reverse complement strand
GGGCAGTAAACACGGGGAGCCGCCCCCGCGCCCCGCGGGCGGACGGGCCGGGCCGGCGCTGCCCCCTGAGCCGGCCGGGAGCTTCAGGCAGCGGCGCCGCGCTGGGATGCGCCAGAGCTCCGGGCGGTGCCTCCTGCCGTAGGAATCCTCGCCCAGGCGTGGCGGAGAGGCCCTCACCGGGCCAGCATCGACAGCACGGCCGGCTTCCCATCGGCTTCCCACAGAGACCGCTCTGCTGGCAGAACTAGCCGAGTATAACGCTGGGGTCCGCGCCACGCTCCGTGCCCAGTGCTGTGCCCTGCACCTCGCGGACAACACCAAACACATGGATGTGAAATGCATTGGAGAATTTCCGTGGCTCACGGGCTGATGTGCACAAAGCGACAGTGTGAGGCCAGCAGCTTTTGCATGGCTGCGTGGCGATTGTGCTGACGGGTGTCGGAAATTTAGTCTAACTTTTTGGGAGAAGCTCCCTTCCACTACAGAAGTCACACAGAGTGTGGAAGCATACTGCGTACACTGACCCTGTGTATTAATGTTCGCGAGGGCTTGAATGTATGCAACACGAGACCCTCATGGTTTTTAAGCAGAAGACACGTGCAATTTATTATTGGAGTTAGGAAGAACTGATATTTTGTGAGGCTCTGTCTCGAGGTGGGATGCTGACTTCCAGTCAGCAATTGTCATATTAAAAAAAATCTTAAGGAATAATAGTTATAATAACAATGGAAATTTACTTTTTTTTTTTCCATTAGTAGAGCAATATTTGTTTTTCATGATGGCTTTACACATCCAAGGATGTTGCAGAGTTTATTCCATATGTTCTCAGCCCTGAGCTTTTTTTCCAGTGTAATATGGTTTATTACAGCATGTTCCCAGGGCTTGTCTACTCTTCTTTCATTCCCCAGCCCCTTTTCTCAGTATGGCAGAATTATGTTAAATAACTGTGAAATAATATTTCTTATGTCTGAATAATACTGTGCAGTAAAGTACAAGCTCATATTAGAAAACTAAATTGTATCCATGTTTCTGAGAAAGCATTTTAAATTAGCCTGCACTTTTTTTCTTAAGATGTGACAAAATTATTGTAAATACCCCTCCCTTTTGTTTGTTGTAAGCAGGGGTGGGTTTGTCAGTGCCTGAATAATATAAAAATAACAGTATGAACATATTCTTGTAATTCATGCATTCTACTTCAGTATTTCATTTTCATTGCTCAGAAGGCAGAGCTGACCATCTATCCACTGGAAGTCAGGTGCATGTCAGGTGTCAGGGGCTGGGACACTGGCAAGTGAAGGCCCACACATTTCATTAGTCACATATGAAAAGGGTGGCCTAATTTTTAGGCAGAGCTTCCTCCTATCGTTTCCAGGTTGTGCTCTGCAGTAGTGGGTAAGCAGCATCTTTGCAGTATGCATAAACAGTTGCTGGTAAGAGGCCTAATCCAGACAGTTAAAACTTGCATGGTATAGTTTCTTACATGTCAGTATTAGTGCTATTAGTGCCTTCTTTCCTTGATTCTTTTACCCATATTAATAACACCACACCATGGAGCCTCTCATACCTCTTCATTGCTAAAATCCTGTCAAAGCAGGCAATTACTGTGCAATGTAAGTGATGTAGGCATTTGATAATATACATGAACCTAATTTTAAAGGTTGTTTCATTTTGTTGTTAACAGACCTCTCTATTATTCTATTGATACCTTGGCTGGCTATTTCAGAAAAGAGGCCAACATAAGGACACTGTGCATGTAATGTAGTTTTTTGCAGCTGTACGAAATGGACATACAGTGCTCCTAAGTAGAACAATTGTGTTTTGTGTCTGCTTTGTTCAGTTACAAATGGGTTGTGAGTTAGTTGCAAGGCAGGCCACCTATTAGGTCTGTAGAAGCACAAGTATTTTTTCACCCTTTAAGAGAGATGAGTAAGCTGAGGTATGCTGCTATGTTCAGAAAACAGAATGCTTTGCGTTTCCACCGCCTTGGATTTATTCTGTCCATAGTGAAAGAGAGAACAGTATTTTCTTGGGTTGTCAGTCCAGGACCTTTGCAAACACTGAGGTCATGAAGGGGAGAGAGAGAGGATAGTAAATATTTCTGGGTTTCCGTTTTTCTGTATATGATTTCAAGTAAATTAATCTCTTTTTATGCCCACTTGGAGATATTTCTGGCTTTCATCAGCCACTATTATCAAGAGTTTTAAGGTTTTAAGTGTCTGTGAGGAATTTTTCAAGGGACAGCAAGACAGCAAGTGCTGAAATTTTTTAAGTTCCTTGCTCGTTATTATTTTAGAACTCCACACAAGTTGCAGTTTTAGATTTTTTCTGTGTCGTAAGATGGGAACTTTCTGCCACATGTGTGTAACTGGTGTTAGTTTTGGAGAGTGGTGCCCTGCCCTGTCTGGTGCAGGCTCTCGTGGGCTGCTGTGCACTGCAGCCTGCACTGCAGTCGGTGCAGTTCAGCTCGGATAAAGCGTTTGCTCAGTTGCGTGCGCAGCGGGATTTGGGGCTTCCAAGTTGCACGCCCATGGCATTTGTGTGAGTTCATCTGGGTTTGCCTGCTTTGCACTCAGCTGTATCTCTCTCCCAACTGCATGTCCCCTCCTAATTAATCCATGGCACAATATAAAACTTGTAAGCGGCTGTGTGTCTGAAATCTGTCAAGAGAAAAAAAAATTTCCTTCACTTTGTTCTTATTTAATAATAACAGGGGAAAATAGTAGCATTGGTATAAATAGTAGTAATGGAGGGGTTTCATTTTTTTTAACTCCCTTCCTTTGGGGCCTACCATGGAGCTCAGTAGCGCTGGGGAGGGGCTGTGTTGGATCCTTAATTACCATCTTCTCCTCCTGCCCAGGGCAGAAGCTACCTGCTGCCCATGGAACTGACCTGCCCACTGGTAGCTCCTCCGGGCTGAGGTAGACACACGTGTTCCCTGGCCACTGTAAATGTATTCATATAATAAAAAGGGAGCTTGGAGTAGCCAGCTGCAGCCTGAGCCTGCAGGCCCTGGATCCCTTTGAGCTGCTACCATGGCTGACTACAAGTGACGGTTGTCATGTGAGCGGGGAAGGAAGGCCATAAGGCAACTCTGGGAGCATATGCTTTATCTGTGCTAAGCTTTGCACACAGCCTGGGGAGAGGCATGGGGAAGAAAGGGTGAGGCAGATGCAGCCTTATGGAGCATGTCCCACCTCTGTTGCTTTTTTCCTGTGGCCTGTGCCCACCCACAGTCCGTGGAAGAGCGTGGCATCCTCCAGGTTAAAAAACACTGGAGCAGGACAATGCATTAGTGGGCCTATTTTCCTCCCCAATGCACTTGTATAACATGGTAACATTAATAGCAATTTATGTGCAAGCAGTGAAGGGAGGAGGCATTTTAGCTGAACTAAAGCTGCAGAATATTCACTGCAGAGTAGGAACAGAGCCACAGGATCAGTGCAGGACCAGCCATTCTTCAAGAAGCACACTTCTAGGAAGTTATTGTTCCCACCTCAGCTCTACTTTCAGTTTCTCGAGAACTCAACAGAAGTTTGTAGAAGTCAAAGAAAGGGCCAACTTGTTCTGTTGGTTTCTCTGTAGGAGGGCACTGTTATAGTCTGACTATATTTCTTTGTTCCTATTCCTTACTCCTGTTCTTTCACAACATTAAAATAATCAGAGTATTTTCTTCATAATTTTGAGATTCTGCTTCTGAGTGTTCTTTTTCTAATCTAGTATATGTCATAATCTAATTCCTACTGTCTCCTATTAACTGGTTTCCTTTTTTTTAATGTCTCTTTTTATAGAGGAGCATTAGTAACTGCAACCCTTTAACAGAACCAGACATTAGGAGCATTAGATCTTACAAACAAACTCTAGCTTAAGCTGCTACCACTCTCATTTGTCAAGTTAGACACAAGAGTAGGAAGGGGAACAGACAGGTGAAATGACCTGCCAGGAGTCTCACAGTATGGAAGCAGCAAAGTCAAAAATCAGATCTGAGCTTCTAACTTCCAGTGCTGTGCTCCATCCATTTCTTTCTCTGGCGCTCTGAGATTTCTCTTTCATAGTGCCTCTCTTTTTCAGAAAAATATAACTGCACCTTGAAGAGCTATTTACCCTTTCTTTTCCTGTTTCAGAAAGAATGAGTAATAGGTTAGCCAGAACATCCACGTCCATTTGAGTTTGTCATCTCTGTAAAAAACTCCATCTGACCCTGCAAGATATTTAGGTATATGTTAAACTAATATATATTAACTAGCCATACTAGTGTACTTGAAGTATACAATGTCAAGAATAGTGAAGCACTTGTCTGCTAATCTCTAAACTCAGTAGATTTTTCTTGGCCTTATACAAGTATACTGCAGTACACAAAATGTGTAAATCAGGTCAGACCTGCTTGCCTGATGTTGTGTAGCCCTTTGAGTTAGTCCAGTGCAAGCAAATCAGTTTCCATAGTCAATTACACACACGAAAGCAATGGGTCTGTCATTCACACCCAGTAACGTGGGATTCCTTCACTTACTGACAAAGTCCCTGTTAAAAGCTGGACAAAGTCCCTGCCAAAGCATAGCAGCTTTCCCTCAATGCCACACTTCCAGTTTTTACAACTCTGCTTTAATTCTCATGTAAACTTCAATAATATCTAACTGCTTCGAGCATAAAATGTAATTGGAACTCATGTTTCAATTTTAGGTTGTTTGCCCCTTATTACATTTTAGTGCTATCAAGAAGGTTTCTTACTCTTCCACACAAGGGTCTCTTTTTCCTATCTCAGTTTCTGGTATTATTAAAGCATTTATTATTTTGCTTGTTATTTCTTTTCTATAAATGTTCATGGTGCTTTAAAGAAACTGCAGGTCTGTTCTATTGTCTTTGTTCAACCTCCAGAGTGCCACCAGAGACTTCAGAGTTACCTCACAAATATGTATTTACTTCTGTCTAGAAGAATGAGGACACTCAGGGAGCAAAAAGTTCTCGGCCTGGTGGGGCCACTGCTTAGCTGAAGAGCACATTGTTGAGTCTGTGCTTGACAAGTGGCAAGTGCCTGCAGTGACTCAAGTGAGAGAGCAGCACCCATGAGGTCTGAGCTGCATCCCTGCAGCCTGGTGAGCTTCCCAGATGCATCTCACTGCACTCTCACTGCCACGCCTGGAGTCGTGTTCATTCCGAGACCACAGCACGCTTTTTTGGCCACACAGTGTTGCTACCATTTGTAAAGTAAACAAAGCAAGTGACCATTTGACCCTGAATAACAAGAGCATGCATTAGTCATTGTACTACTCAGAGACAAGGTAGTTGACTCTTAACTTGTTATATCTAGGGAAATACAGAGCACTGCAGATGTAGCATTTGGGACCTTGTTCATCTCTGCAAGGGAGGGGCTTCAAAGAGGCAGAGGTCAGAATTTTATTCCTTCAGGTGGTGGCTGTGTGACACAATGAAGACAGTGGACACCGTGAAGAAATCCCGGCTCAGCTCCTGTCAAAGAGAAGAAAGCACCCAATCTAGTGGAACACAAAAACAGGGAACCACATCTAGCATTTCCTTTTGGAAGCATTGCTTTTGGAATTAAGATTTTCAGCTTTAAAGAAAGTTGTAGGGTGGGGAGCAAAACTGGATGGATCTTGAGGCCTTCTAGGAGAAAAAAAAAAAAAAAGGAAGGAATAAAAACTCATGTCTTGGATTAGTGACACCTACTATAAATATTCTTGCAGGAGCAAGGCTGTGCAGTTCTTCAGTGCATCCAGGTGAGAGGACTCGTGAGAGGAAGTTAGATCAGAACATTGCATTGTTTCTGTCCCACTAGGTTCAAATGGAGAAGGTGAAACTTAAGAAGGGCACTTTATCCTACTCCTCCAGTTCCAATATGAGAATCACTGGCAGGTCAGCCTGTGAGAACTAGCTCTTTAGAAAATATATGGTGTGCCCTCCTGTGTGCCTTCTTAATGGGGCTTTCCCCTGAAGTCAGCAGGTTCTCGTGGCTTTCCCCATTGCCAAGTGCTGCGGCAAGGAAGATACTTTGCTCTAGAAAGCAGGAAATTCCACACTGTCTGTCTGCCAGCCCTGCTTGGTTTAGCCCTCAAACACCCATGGTGGTGTGCATTTCCCTTGTTCTGATTGTCTGCAGGTCTGGCTTAAGCACTTGTGCTGAAATCTCTGTATCACTAGAAGTTACATCCTTCATTGGTTGTAATGCTGTTGTGTCCCCTTATAATTTTTTGAAAGGTTAAGTGGTGGAGCTGATCCATACTTTAAGTTTTAACTCCATCAGCAAAAAATCAGTTTGATATTACCAGGCTATTTCTTTTCAAATTATGAGTTTTGTAAATTGCTGGTTGGGGGGTTTGTATTTATGTCTGTAGAGGGAAGGAGAGGTAGAAGTACCTATAATTGCAAAAGTTTAAATTTTTAAATGCTTTCAAAATTAAGCATGTTCACGTTAAAAATAAATAAATAAATATAAATTCCTTAAAAATGCTCCAGCCTGAAACATAGCATTTTTAGTGCACTTTCCTGACCTTCAATGCCAATTTTCTTCAACAGAAAGTTTAAAAAAAAAAAATCAGTCCAGGTTAACCCAAGTGATCTGATCTGTTGTCCATTTTTTTTTTCTTCCATCAGTTTGAAAAAATAGTGGTTTTCATAGCCACGTCTGCATTTTTTTTCAAATTGAAAATTTGCCTTGTGAAAGACATGCATAAATCTATGGTGAGATTTATGGTCTGTAATGAACTGGATGTTCATAAAGAAACCTTAAATCTGTGACTCTGTTGAAGTCCTACTGAGAAGAACTCAAGTCATACATGCTCAGCAGTGCTCAGATTAGTAATTATTTCCCCTTCATTCTTGAATTTCCAGGTGACTGTTGCTTCCACTTCACTTTTTCTGCACATATTAAAGCCTTCTTTTGAAAAGTACTAGAGCTCCTCACATTCAAACATGGGTCCCAGGCAAAGAGAGGTTTATATATCTTCTGTTGACTTTCAGGGAACTGTTCATGCACATAAGCTTAAGTTTGTGCATGATCTTGGTTCTTCCAAAAAGACCTGCCCTCAAAAGAAACAAGGCACTTTGGCTTTCTTCATCTTTCTTATGAAGCTGGAGCTTGTGTTGTGACACACTTCTTGCTTCAAAACTTTATAGTTTGTGAGCAAAATCCTGACTGGGAAAAGCTGTGATAGAGCTCATTCACTACTGCAGAATCTTCTCCTGCTATCATGAATTTATAAATACTGGCCAGGATCTCTTATTTTGCAATACAGGTGGCAACAGCTAGATAGAAGACCTGGTCTGAGATTTCTCATTCAGCCAGTGCTACATACCAAATTTTTGTTAATGGAAAGAATTGAGGGATTTAGTTTGTGTAACATTTGCTTACATAGCTTTAAGTTTATTATTAAGTTTTTAATTTATATTTTTTCTCATTTTGCTTCTGAGTGCATATATGCCATGCTCTTTTTGCTTTCACTATTTCACAAATTAGCCTGAAATAAGATGCTGAATTGTCCAAAAAGGTGAAGCCTCTCCCTGGCTACCCCCACAAACTCCAACACAAAGTAGCAATGCTGTGTGAACCCATTCTAAGAAGGGTGCTGTACTAAACCCTGACAAAGTTATTGGAAAAGATCACATTCATGTCAATAAATGCAGGGCAGTCCTCAAACTCTGCCCTTCTGCTGGCATTGGTATAATTTAGATCTCAGCATCTTTGTATCCACACATGCAGGTGAAACAGGGGGTGTGGATGAGTGGAGCAGAAGCTGTGACCATGCATCTCCTTCTGTTTCCTTTCCTTACCACACAGTGTTAACTGCTGTGGGAAGTGTTACTTCTTTAAGGAAAAATTCTCCTAGTATTTTACATCATACTTGACAGGAACCCCTTCACTTTACAATTTCAAATGAATACATTTCATTAGAAATTTTTCCTATTTCTTATGCAACATGTACCAAACAGAACCTTTATCTTTGTTGAATTGTTTGAATTTGCTATCAAAATAAGTAAATAAAAACATTATGTGTAAATGGCTTTTCCCTATGGACATTCTCGTACAAACAAACAAACAAATATGCAAACAAACCAAAAGCAAATAAAACCCAAGCAGCTGTCTGGCAAGAGGAAAATTGTATGAGTAAAAATATCTGCTTACTTGATTCCACATGCAGCTGTTTTTCAGGGAATGGAAATGCTTCATTGTGGAGGCCTCTAACCTCATACACACAGAACCTGATTACGTGAGGCTGGATTCTGGAGCTGAAATATGTGTTGGCAAGCATTTTCTCAGCAGGTACAATGACCTAAGTAAATGCCCACCAACACAAAAAAGGTGCTCACAGTTCCACCTGCCTGTTGATATACTTGGAGTGAATACTGGACTGAACTCCATTGTACACCTAAGTTAACAAGCAGAAAGACCTAAATACAAGGAAATGGGCTAAGCATGCAGGCCTGAATACAGATTATTGCAGGGGTAAATTCAGTTATACAAAACATACATTCATCCAGCACCTTTGAGGGTTCATCCCATGCATACAGGGCTGAACATGACCAAAGTACAACTTTTTTTCTAACTTTGTGCCTTTCAGCATAGGAAAGTGCATGATTAAAATCTAATATATCCCTAAGGATTCAAACACCTAATTGGCAAACCCATTTCCAGAATGGTTCATGTTTCTGAAATGGGGCAGGGAAAACAAAGACACCATTAAGCTATGGTGTATGCAAACAGAAATGTGGACTGAAACTATGGGACATCAGTTATGATTGGAAAAAACTTACTGGGATCTAGGAAAAGAATCATTTCAGCTAGTTTAATAATTTGAGATGTTTTCCAGTAATGAATTCCTGAATGCAATATTACCAATCCAAATGAACCAGCAGCAGTGGCCTTCAAACAGTGCTAGGTGGAGGAGCCTCATTCCACAGGTGCCTCACTGAGCTGTTTTGAACTTCAGTGCCTCTGAATGGTTCAGCATCTGCATACAGCACATTCCTGGGAGGCTGTGGGCTTGCATGGCCCTTGCTAGAAGAATGGCTAGAGAATAAGACATCTCCTTCAACATTCAGGTTAGGCCAAGTCTGTAGTCCTATGAGACAGTATCTTTTAGGAAAATGAGAGTGCAAGGGTCACCGTACGTCAAAACTCTGTTATGGAAGTTGGTAGTTCTATGCTAGGGTTTTTTCCTAGTTGTTCTTTTGTTGCCTCTGTATTAACTTGGTTTGATTTCTGATCATAAGCATTGCCCCCCGAGGGAAAAAGTCTTGCTGACTATTGATATGTTGTGTTTTCTGCTGAGTTGTTCCATCACGGCAGGAAAGGCTGGAACACCCCTTGCCCTCCAAGACACATTCAAGCAGGAATATGAGGCACACTCTGTTTCATGTATTTTCACCACCTTCACTTCCCTATTTTTTCTCTGCATTCGCTTTTTTACCCTGCTCACACTTGGCTGGAAATTGTCCATTGTTGTTCCCACTTATTTATTTTATTGCTTTTCTTATTTCAGAATCTGTGTGCTGAACACAGCTTCTGCAGCACTTTTAATCAAGGAAAAAATGAGTTTCTTCACATTTGTACTCCTTTATGATTTAGGACCAGTAAGAGATAGAGTATCCTTTCTCAAAAGTAGTTTTCATATAATCAATTGCGATGGTTTAATGAAAACGCCCAAAAACTTTTTAGGCATTTTCCTGTTGCCATGAATAATGATGCACTTTCTGTAAGGGTAGTGTTAGATTTTGCCTAGAAAATTGTGTGGTTGCTACCTTCCCTGTTACTGTTCATCACCTTCCCAGGAAAAGGCCTAGCTGGTGAAATCTTGTTGCTGTTTTTGTTAGAATACAACCTCTCATTTAAAATATTGCTT
This sequence comes from Cisticola juncidis, assembly GCA_013400215.1. Classification (NCBI taxonomy): domain Eukaryota; kingdom Metazoa; phylum Chordata; class Aves; order Passeriformes; family Cisticolidae; genus Cisticola; species Cisticola juncidis. The sequence continues at coordinate 388,139 of VXBR01004348.1, read as the reverse complement.
TGACCTCTTGTTCCCCATCTTTATTCAGAGCTTTTACAGTGACACTGAAGAAAGTCCAGAGTGTGATTTTGTCAGATTGTTATCCCTGGACAGAGATCTGTAGGGGTAGCCTGCTTTCCTTGTGGCTGTAACCAAATACATATGCTGACAATGGAACTAATTTTTTTCTTTTGCAAACTTCTGTGTGCTTTGAGAAATTTTGTGTATTGCTTGCTAATCAATTTTATGCCGAACAGGCATGTGTGTGTGTGTGTGTGTGTGTGTGTGTGTGTGTGTGTGTGTGCAAAAAGGGGGGAATAATAATCTACAGTGTTCAAAAGTTTCAATATAGTAACCATCCTAGACCCCTTTTGGACTCCTTTATACGTGATGTAGTATTTTAGCATAATTATAAGATGAAGGTCAATTTCTTTAGGTATTCTTTTAGAAGCCCTCATTTTCTCACTATTGTGGATTCAGAGATAATACAACAAGGATGCTAGCACAGACTGTTTCAGCATTTAGCCTTTCACAGCACATGGTACTTGATAATAGCATCCTGTTGATCTTTGTCCTCTGTATTAGGCTCTGTAAAAAGCTATTAGGAAACAGTTTTAGTGCTGGGGACTGATGAAAGCTTAGGATGCTGCTGTGTCTTTGTTTCAACCAGAGATTTTATGGAAGTATTAAAGGATTATTTCTTATCTCTGTCTAAATCTGAAGTTTCATTCCCCAATGCTATCAAACTAACACCTTTCTTTAGTATAATACATACATGCCTTTGCAAATATTTTAAAAGCAGTCATCCATCATGTGTTGTAACAGAAAACTAACCATCAAGAAGCAGACTTCCTAGCTTATTCTCCAAGGGTGGAATTCAATTATGCAGAGGAACAAAACAAGGTTTATGTACCATCCAAGTCCCTCGTAGTCCTGTTTGTGCTGACTTTTTACACACAGGTAAACTCTACCACAGAGAAACAATTTTTGTCTGAGTGCCACAGACAATTAAGTTTTGTCTGTAGGACCCCTGTCAGTATTGTGAGTGGAAGATAGAAGAGATGCTGAGTGGAGTTTTATGCCCAATGGGCCTGGCTGATGCCCTGCTGAAGTCAGGGGAACTTTTGCAACTTCTTCCAAAATCAACAGAATGGCTCCTTCACTCACTCCCTATTTCTCTTGCTAAGTCACAATTTTCTGATATTTTCAGACACTCATGCTCTCCTGCTTGGAATCCCCACAAGGTTAAGTTTCATAACAAAACGCCTCCCTCGTTATTTTAAATTTGAGTAGACAGGAGAGAGCAAGGTGAGTAATATTTTTTCCTTGCTAATCTTGTTGGGATGCTGAAGGTTTGCCAAAGATTACTTGAGGTTTCCATGGATAAGGTGTGAGTGAAGGCTGCAGCAGTCTGAAGTGGTGTGAAGCAAGTGGTGTGTTGGTTTTGTAGGTTTTTCTTCATAATTCGGTGGAAAGTAGTACTATCCTAGTACCACTCCCTCAGCTGTTTGCATTTTAGCAGTGAGGGTCACCTTCTTAAAAATACTTAATAGTATCCCCAGTAAATGAACTCTTGTAGTCCAAAGCAATCTGTTATTCCAGAAAGGTTCCCATCTCCTTGTAGAGAGCTTGCAGCACCTTGCAGACCTGATACAGCCCTTGCAGCAAACAGAAAGTCTCTCAGTGACCTCAAGGGTTTAGATAGGGAGCCCTAGACACTGCAAAAGACAGGTAACACCATCAAAAGCACCTAACAACTACTGACAGTCAGTAGGTCTTTGTCTCCAAATCACTTGGTTGACACTGAAAATATTTACCCCAGGGCTGGCTGTACATTCTCAGCAGTACAGAGCACATAAATGGTACTCAATAAATAACATAAAAATTCTTCTAAGTACAAAAATATTTCTGTTCAGAAGAATTGTAATTTTATGCTTTTCTATTTTTTTGTCAATATCTTTGTAAGCATCCTTTTGGCTATGGTGTTTTCTTAAAGTGCAAATATGTACTATGTGTCAAAATAAAATATTTATTGAATACATTTACTTTGTGTCTGTTGAGATATGAGAGGATTCTGAAGTGCTTTTTTGTTGCACCTGTTGAGGCCATTTTACAGTCTCTCTTGACTGGAGACAATGAAAATTTGAAGCTTCACAGTTCTTCAAACAGAAATCATTGAAGAGGAGTTGAATTGAAATTGAACACAAGCATTCACTTTTGCTGGCACTCCAGGAACAAACACAGGACCATTTAAATCCTCAAGGTGTGGATCGTTGTCTCTACCAGACCCAGTCCTCATCTGTGTGTGGGATGATATGAAACAGAACTGCAGACTGATGGGTGCGACTTGTCCACAAATGCCTGAGGTGAACCATGACTTTATGACTTTCCTGATGTCCCCAGAGGAGGCAAAGCCCAGGGATTGTGTGATTTTTTTTTTTCCTTCTCTCATGCAACAACCCAAGGAGAAGTGTGAGACAATGGAGAATGGAGACTGTCACACCATGGCCTGCATCCCCCAGGCACTAGAATGGTTTTATAGATGACTGTGACATTACTGAAGGTATGGACCCCTATGACCTCTGAGAAGAAAAGGGAATGTACTTTTCTCCAGCCTCCAGGGAGTCTGCATGGTAGCTAAGAAATTGAAGAAAATTCAGGCATTGGCAGAAGTTCAAAAACCAGCCTACGGTCCCCACAGCTGGTCCTTCCCATCAGAGAAATTTACTCTGAGGCAAGGAGCAAGCTGGTGTGCAAACATGGGCAGCAGCAGATACTGGGCTTATCTCATAGAAAGTGATAAGTTGATGACAGCTCATCAGGAAACAGGCAAGGCACCCTCCCAGAGCATCAATGTCCATGTAAGCCCCACTAGTGGGCATTGGAAGCTCAGACCTTGGCTTCATCTGCAACTCCTCCTTGAGATGCCTGCACTGCAGCTGTTGCCATCTTCTGGCATTGCTTCACAAGGTTCCCTCAGTCCTCACTCCATGGCTTTCCCTGAGTATCTGTTAAAAGAGGCAGCCATGAGACATCTTAAACCTCTTACAAGAGATGAAGGACAAACAAAGGCATTGTTATCCAGTTATATGCTGTAATTCAGATTAAAAATGTAGAATTTTGGGCTCAGTTTCCTTTAAGGAGAATCTATGAATGACTAACTGGGCCTGTGTACAGACTCAAGATCAAAGGATTTGCATGGGAAGATTAAGTTCCATTGTATATCTCTTTGTGGAGTGATTGGGTCCTTTGAATATGTAAGCAATAGATTATAAGGCCTAGAACAAGTAAAATTAGGCAGTGATTCAGTTTAGGCTAGACATCCTTCAGCTCCTACTGTAAGTGGTGAAGAGACCTACAGGCTCCCCTTGGCTCTGGACGCACTCTGGATTTCTTTTGAGGGTTGCTCAGCTCCCCTTACTGGCTACATACAGAATCTGATGAGAATGTCTTTTGTCAGAGTTATGTATGTGCCTGAAGTGAGTGGTGGCACAGTTCCATGTAGCTTTCCTGTATGAAGATCTAGAAGAAGAGAGAACTTAGAAAATGCTGATTTCCTGCCTACCATATTTAAATTTCCTATCTAGCAGATTTAAATTAAGCACACAGGAATGACTGCTTCAAATAATCTAGTTTATACAGTTCAAACATATTCTTCAATCCAAGACCCAGTTCAACAACCATTTTATTTCCTCACCCTGTTACAATCATTGCAACCATCAATACAATGCAATTATGCTTAATCCAACACAGGGCACCAATTCTTGTACTGATCCAGTGGGATATTGACTGCCAGAGAATGGAGTGAAGGTCTGTCAAACTAAAGAGCACAAATGGTCTGGTCCTTCAAATGATAATTCTAATTTCTGAAAAAACAAAGAAATACCAACCCTTTCTTTTATCTTTTTGTATCATATCATACCCTACAGAAAGAAGTCTTGCCATTCTTTGAAAGCTGCTCAGAAGTTTCCACATGAGTTGTGCAAAAAGAGCTGACACATAAAAAGTCTTTAAAAACAATTCTGCAACTGTGGCTAGATCCACTGGTATTGAATAAGGCAGTTTTTAATTATAGCCCCCCTGAAAAGCTATGGATAGGCAGAATGTTTCCAGAGTTTGGCTAGACCTGAGGGCTGTCTGTGAAGACAACCCTTTCACGTGTTATAAATGGGATTTAGCCAGTTACAGGGATGAGCTGATGCAGTTGCCTATATGATCAGAACCAAGGTCCCTGAGTGGTTGATTTTGAAAAGATTTAATGTATGTGCACTTTTTGCAGGCAGAGACCTAATATTGAAATAAATACCCTTCTTTGAGGTGTAACCTCAAGTTAAGAATATCCACAAGCTTTTGCAAGAAGGTTCTGATGCAGGAAATCTGTTTAGTACCTCCTCAGTTACTTCAGTCAGAAACCATATGAAAAAGTCTATCTGTATTGCTGTAGAATTATACTGTTAGCCGTATAAAAAATAACATTTTCTTGCAAAAAAATTCCTGTTGTTTTAGCAGATTTATTTTCTTTGACAGAAAATGTATTGATCTGATCCTGGGAAAGTGAATGTAGTGCTCAACAGAACAGTTCCTGCCATATAATTTTGATGTTCATAAGGTTGTGTCATATTTCATATGAAAAGACTCTGTCAACTTCCACTGACTGTTGAATCTTAAAATGATTCATCCACATAAATATATTTTTCAGAAAAGCTCCAGCAGCAGAAAACTGATTTCACTGCAAAATAACAATTTAATTAAACATATGTTTATTTTAGAAGCATGTACATCTCTCTATATATTTTCTGCTTTCTGATTTTTGTGGCTCCTATGGAAATACAATGTTTAACATAATATAGAAAAGGAAATTCATTGCAAATAATATATTTTGAAGAATAAACTTAAAAGCATGTATTTCTGTATCGTAACTTTACTGTTTACTTATAACTAAAGAAATAATGAAAGTTAATGTGTGAAAGAGTTGTAATTGCCAACATTTCTCACTTCTGAATCATTCAAACTTTATATTTCCAATAATCTCAGTCCATGTTTTATGTTCACATTTTCATCTCAGTATACCTGAATGTTTTTTCCAGCCAGATTTCTCATGTACCAATGTAATATTTGATTTCTATTCCTGCCTTTTACAAGTTCTCTTGCTCTTCATGGGAGGAACCATCCATAATAAACTGGGAAGGATCAGACTGGTTCCACTGGCAGCAAATTAAGCTTTTCCAGTTAGTTCCCTGAAGTTAGAGGTTTCAGCCTCAAGACATTATTACAGATAAGGATGGCTATGTTGAGGTTGGTGTTAAGCCAGTGGCTTCAGTGGGGACACATTTCCTCCTCAAAGGTTAATTTCAGTAATGTTTTTAAGTATTTGTGTGAATAGATGTATACAGACATGCACACACAAGAGGTTCCTCTCATGTTTAACATGGAAAAAAGCATGGCACGCTCAAAGTGAGAGTGCATGAAGATGGTGTTCTTTGGTTGTTTTTGTATTTCTAAATACAGATATAACTTTCAAAGATATTCTCACTTTTTTTTTTGTTCTTACTCAGATAAAAAAAAGTAACAAACAAAACCTTTTTTGTAAAGAAAAAGACTTTCCCCAGCTTGTCTCTGACTGTGTTGTCAGGACCACTGTCTTACTCATGTGCGATATTTTCCCATCAAGCTTGGATAGGAGCTAAGCACAGAAACTTTAATTCATTTCTCAGCCCTACACCAATGAGTATTTTAAAAACTTATGGCCAAATTTACTATTAAGTGTTACAAAGGTCATTGTTTCATAAAGTCACAATTTCTCTAGAATAGATGCATTACTGTTTTAAAATCTTCTAGCCTTTAAGCTAAGTTTACAGTTGTGTGACCTGCTGCATGTTCACCTGTCGTAGTACTAAGTTTGAAAGCTGGGCAGACTGGAGGTGAGAACAATTCAAATGAGTAAATCCAAGTGAGACCAGTTTGGAAAATTGTACCTAGAAAAAGCCAAAATCATAGATTAAATCATAGATCACTTTTGGGAGTGACCTCAAAAATGTAATCATGTTTTTATATCTGCTCTTAAAGAACAAAAGAAGGCCCAGCACAAGTATTTTACATTACTAAAATATCTTGACATAGTTAAACTGGATTTAAAGTGATATAAAGACCTTGCAACAATCTGATTGGTTTCACCTTTGCTGGCACTGGCTCTGAGCTATGGGTTCTCAAAATGAAGCACCATAAACCTCTGCAAATCAGGAAGACCTGAAAATTTTAGCAGACGTTTTCCATTTCCATGATGTGTCTGCAGGAGATAAAAAATATTCCTTAGGTATTGGTGCACAGATAGTCTAATGCTGCTGCAGTAGCTGGATGAAGCCATACCTACCACACTGATATGGATTCTAATCAATAATAAGCAGATATCCCAATACATCCCAATACTGACTGCATAATTCACTGCATAATTTTGGTTACTTGATTCCATGATAAAGAATTTCAGTTCACAGATGCAAAAACCTTTCAAGAGAGTGATGCTACAGATTAGACACCTCAGAATCACTGACCTAAAAAAAAGCTACTCCTCCCCTAGATGTAAGTTTTGAGGTTTCTTCCTTATTTAAGGGCTATTACCCTGTCAGCATTCAAATTAGTGCCAAGGAAGAGTGCTGTGCTGCCCAAAAGGAAGGCTGTAGCTTTTTGCCCAGTGCAGTTGCTCTAAGCAGCTTGGACATCTTCTGGTCCTGTTGAGTAGTTATATGTTTTTTCCACAGACCTGCTAGGTCATGGATGCTCTGTGACTGTTTTAATTTTTTTCAATTGCTAAATCAGTTGAAGAAGCAATGATATAACATTGTCCTAAGATCACTATTCCAAGTGAGCAATTGCTGCTGTAGTTGCCATAGGGATACTGAATGAATGCAGATGAGGTAGGAGATATCCAGAAGGCTCTGTGAACATGAGTTTTCCTTCAGCAGCCCAGTGTGACCAAAAGATGGGAGATTTCTGCACTTCCACAATGCTGGGCTGAAATGACCATGTGGCTGTCAATGTGCTCCTTTGGCCAGAGACGTGGTGACCTTGCTCACCATTAAAAGTGCAACTTGGCCTCTTAGGTGATTTTGAAAACATTACCACAAGTTTCCTAGGAGCAATACTTAGAAACAGCTACTTGCTGTGAAGACTAAAATACCACCAATACTGCATTCATAATAAATCCACCAAGGAGAAGTGTGGAAGCTGCATACATATGAGACCAAGTGGTGTACTTGGGGACCGATAGAATCTCATTTTAGTAGACTAATATTTGGAGAGGAATAGCTCCTCAACAGAGGAAGGAGCTATTACATAGAAGGTGTTCAACACTATGACAGAGACAGACAATCTTTCCATGGATAAGGACTGATAAGTGAACCACCTCTCAGTTCAGCTGATTGATGACAAGGGGTGAAAGTGGTCAGCTGCACGGACAGTGGTGATCATTTTTAGAGTAGCTGTGTATTTGCTTTTATTCCAAACAGGACTGAATCAAAGTGCTACTCTTTATGAAAATAGCCTGTAAATGCAATGACTTCCTTGCCTAAACATCCACAGAAAACACTGGTGAGCTTACATGATAACTTGGTGACACCACTGGCACTCACACACTCTACCTTTGGAGCACCATTTTCTCCCCACCTGCTCATGGAAAGAGATGGATCTTATAGCCTTCGGCTCCTCAGATTTGTGCTTTCCACTGGAAGCTGCAGAGAAAGATCAATGACATTTGTGATGATAAGAATCAACTCTGCCCTCAGGTACATATTCACAATTGTATGTAAGATCTGAGTTTAGCACTAAATTATTTGGTTAAAAATACACAAATAAGTACAGACTCAGATTGTACATTTTTTGACGTGGACACAGCTCTTAATTATTATGTCATGACTAGAGCCTTGGCTATTCTGAATGGATGTATTTCAGTTGTCTCCAGTTAAATTGTATGATTTGCTTCAGGTCCTTAGACTATCAGCTCAGACTTTCAGCCCCCCAAATGCAAATTTGTGCTGGGAAAAAACCACACTGGCTGGGGGTAGGCTGCAAATTTAATGCTGTTTCCAAGTGGTGTTATCCCAAGCACTGTGCATTAGATGTATTAACAGAGTAAGATACTCTTGAAAGAATTAACTCTAGATGGTATACCCAAGTTTGAGCCAGGATAATTAACTTGAAATAGTGAAAGGTATGAATGGGATTTTATGAGAGAAGATGAAAACAGTCCCCAGCTAAATGGAATGAATTAGCAGCCAAGGGGTAGTCAGAAGACATGTGGTTCACTGATAAATAAATACACAAAATCTAACATGTCTTGCTCAAGAGTAGACTAGATTGCAATAGTTTCTATATTCCCACTCACCAAAATACTGTCTGTCCTTCCTGTTCACAGCAACTCTAAGCTTAAAGCTCTGCAACATCTAAAATGTCCTCCCCCTCCTCATTTTTAGGTATTTTATGGTATTAATAACACTATGAATTAGTACTGTTCAAAGTTGTCTGATGGAGGTTAATTAATCCCTTTTAAACCACTGAAGACTTAATTGAAATAAACAAACATTATCATATCTATCCTCCAGCTGAAGGACATGAATCACAGAAAAGTTAAGTTGCTTCTAAAGTCATAAAGCAAGTTAGTAGGCAAATCAGGAGAGGTAAGCAGCCCTGGACTTCTTGACTCCCACTGTAATGATTACATTAGCCTGACTTCCTAGAACCAGTATGTCTGAACGAGATAATTTCATTCAAAAGAGTTCTCAATTATATTCACATTTAGGCTTAATTCCAGTATTACTGTAGCCAGTGGAAAAACAGCAGCAGATGATTTTGGTGCTAATGTATCCTTTTCAGTGAAAGGAAAGACTACTGGAAGACAGTGTGATTGAAATAATTTTCCTAATGGAGTATTTTTTTAATGTGAGCAGGTGTTAATATTATAAACTTGCAAGAAAGGCCTGGTGCTGTCTTCTGGTATGATCTCACCTTCTGTGCTGTGTAGATGAGCCTGGAGCACAGCTCTGACTCCTGTGGCCAGGCACCCCTCCCTGTGCCCTCTCTGGAGGGTCCAGCCTGCCCATATCCCCAGACGTGGATAACAGACAGATAAGGGTGGGTGACACCCGATGCAGGAAGGGACACTGGACCATTCCTTGCTGTTGCTGTGGACCCTCCCCTGCTTTCCAGGGCTTGGTGAGGGTGCAGGGGAGCTGGGCAGGCAGATGAGTGTGGAGGAGAGCTCCTGTCACGCAGGGGTGCTGATGCAGCTCCTGCCTGGGGACTCATGGAGGGGGAAGGCCCCTGAGATCTGGTGACCCCAGCCAGCAGCAAGCAGGGTATGCTGCAGGTTCTTCAGGGACAGTGGGCTCTGCAGGATTTATGCAGAGTACCTAGCCTCAAACCAGCCCTTGGGGCTGCACAGTAGACTGAAATAACTTGGGCAGCAGCTTTCTGAGAGATGCTGAACATACCCCCCATCACCCCAAGGAGAAAACCATACCGGGGCAGGTCTACCAGGCCTTCCTCCTGCTCTGTCCCTGAGGCAATAGGATAACCATCTGTGTACCACTCTGATATGTCAGCACTAAACACCCAGTTTGTACATGACACGCTTTATCCGCCCTTCTGTACAGCCTATTGACACATGACAGTGGCAGCAGGACCTCAGCGATTTTCCTGATTTCTCCTGTTTATTCCTGGTTTCCACTGGCACAAGAGAAATGGATCATTGCTTTTTAGGCAAGTCTCTGTAAAAAGGCAGCTTTTCATGGAGTGACTAGACCAGCAGTGGAAGGAGAAAGAGCTCACATTTAATTTCTGCTTGAAAAATATCAGTGATGAAAAGGTCTTGTGCTGATGAAAACTTCTGTGGTGGAAGATTTCACCCTGCTGGGAGTGGGTTAGACCAGACAATTGAATAACCCTTACTATTAAGGGCAGATTTAAAATATCTTAATCAATGCAATCATACACACAAAAAATTTTCAGTGTAGCTGTAATCCTCATTAGCACATGACACCATGCCTAATTTCTACCTGGATAGACTGTGTAATTATGTCACATAATTACTTGTGCATTTTACAAATGAAGTTACGTGTCTGCAGCTCAAGATGATGTGGCTCTTTCATGTCAGCCAAAGTCTTCTGGTGCATTTCCCACCATACACATGTTCTTGTTATTTAAAAGCAAGGGCCAGAAGTTGAAAAATGTCAGTCAAGAGTGCAAGAAAAAAAAAAAACCATTATGGTTTAGGCAGTGAAGTTTGCTTTAGGAAGCTAGGATCAGTTGATGGAATTTATTGGCAGAAGCTTGTTTAGAACCTGTAAACTATTGTAAATTAAACATGTTATGGTTGGTATCTATCAAACCTCATGATTGCTCTAGGCTCTCTCTGAAGGCATAAAGAGATGATAAATAGGAAATTCTGAGGCAGGAAATAATGCCAGGCCATGTTCTCAACTGTGTCTGAATCTACTCAGTGCAGCAAATAACAGGAATTACACTGGTGTCAGTTATAATTCCCAAATACATTGTGATAATCTTTTTCAGTCTCCACATAGGTTTACAATACAGACCTTATCATAGTTTACACTATGGAAAAGCAAGGCTACCTCCAGAAGCCAGCTGTGTCAACTCTGGCTGCTGGACTCCTGCCCAAATTGTATAGGCAGTGCACAGATATCACCCATAAAGACAAAAGGCCTGATAGGCCATTGCCTTGTATCTTACCATGCCCTCTAATTGTATTTGTTCAAACTGAAGCAGGTAGAAAATGCCACAGGTCTGATTGCATTGGTCTGCAGTCCCAGGTAGGGAGTGGGAGGAGTGTCTTGCAACTGACTGATGCTGCATTCATTTGTCATTCAAAGAAAAAAAGAAAAAAGAAAAAACAAACAAACAAAAAAACCCCACCCACCCAACCAACCACCACCACCACCAACAAAAAACACAGCAGCAACAAAAAAACCAAACAAAGAAAAAATAATAAGATCACAAAGAGAACTATATTAAAAATATATTTTATATTACCTCACTCAAAACTGGGTTAACATCTTCCAAATCATTTTATTGTTTCTTCAACAAGAAGAAAGCAGTTTTATAACAAAAGCAGTCAGAGAAAAAAATTCAGTTGGAATAAAACCCGCCAAGAAGAAAGGCAGTCATTCAGTAATGCAGTGAAACAAAGTCAAGTTCACACCATGTTTTCCTCATCCCAAATACAAGGTATGTGCCAAAACAAATTTAGGTGATTAATATGCTCACCAGTAGTGCCAGGTCAGCTTTATTTTTAGTAAGCAACACGGCCCTTAAGTTCCTACAAAACAAAGCCCATTGCAGTGAGTGCAAGCTCAGCCCTCAACACATGGGACAAAAGGTGAGGTAAATGGAGAGGGAAGCCACCTACAGAGCTCTAATCCCAACCACTGGCTCAGCATTTAGAAAATTATGCAGTTCTAAGGGGGGCACTTTCCCTGGAAGGTTCAGGCAGCTCAGTTGTTCCTTGTGTGTCTTCTTGATGTTGTTGCAAGTAGCTGCATCTTGCTCTCTGTTGGGGGCGAGGATATTTGGACAAGATAAAGAGAGAAAATATGAAAAGGAAATGCCAAGACAGGAATTGCAATACCTTGTCTCTATAGCGTGACAGGCTATGCCAGTTTAGAAATCTCAACATTTGGCTTTGTGTATGGGCTCTTGGTAGCCCATTAAAGAAAAATGAAGCAAGGTGAACCACCATCATTAGTTTTCTCTTGGGTGCTAAATCAGACCAGAGTCAGCTGAACCCCAAACTTCTTTTATTAAAAGGACATTGTGGGAGTCTTGAACCCAGTGCTAGTCAGTACATTCTTTAAAATACTGGTAATATATTTGTAGAGACATAAAAACCTCAGGCAAATTATTTTGGCTTTTTTTGAGAACACCTATTTATATACACTTCAGAATTCCTGAGCAATTTTGCTCCTAATTTAGATTACAATTTCCTTTTTTTTTATAGCCAAGGCTGATATTTATAAAGGTGTTTTAAGTGTTTACTCCTTATACAGTTTTAAAAACATATCCAAGGTCCTGTTTTTTCATGTAGAAATAAGAGTTTACAGTATTGTACTGAATAAAGTTTACAATGAAATCTCCTGTCACCAAATCTGTGGCAAAGTGGCAAGATCTATTTCATGCAGTAATTTAAATTTGTAGATCTCAAAGCCCTTGAGGAAAGGGGCTGTAGTCATCAACACTGATGATCACTGCTGATGGGGAACCTCAGGAGATAAACGGATTCAGTGAAGGTCATCCAGCACACCAAGACCTGAACTGCACCCTGCTCTCCTTGGAGCTAGGCCAGCACTGGATCCCATGGGTGCTGCTGTGCTGCTGCTTTCACAAATTGATATACATATATATATTTTTTTTTTCCTTCAGGTAGTTTGGACCTAGGAGTGCAGCATTCAGCCAAGTGCATGCACATTCCTCCCACCCTGTCCCATGCTGTCTTTTTTCCTCTCCTCCCACATTTACTGTGTCTGTGATATTTTTTTTTACAAGGATTTGCTGGAAGTAGTGATTGATAATGGGAAAGTACTCCAAAGGCTGTCATAAACAAAAGACATCATTTGGTTTAACTGATGTATTCATCACCTTGCTTTGCATAAAAATCCTTGTGTTCATCTCTCTTCCATTATGGGCAAACAGGTCATACCATCTCTTTTATAAATGTACCAGTTTACCAGATAATTTTCCTTCCCTCATCTTCCTCCTGGAAGGTTGCTCCAGAGCCTTTCTGATGCAGGAGATAGAAACTGTCTGTTGTCAGCTTATTCATAGCTGACAAAAATCCAAAACTAGACCGTGTGTTTCCATGCCAGCATTGCCCTTTGGGTTAAACACGCTCCTAAGCTTTATGTATCTCTGAGTGTATGCCCCCCACAAGCCTAAGTTTGATACTCTGAGCAAGAGAAGAAATACAGTGCATTAGTCTAATGATTGCAGGGCAAAAAACCAACTTCCTTCTGCTCCCCTTATCTCCAGCTAAATACTGTTTAGATGGCTTGAGTAAGATAGACACTATGAAGTAGTCCTTGGCTCCCTTGTGCTGTGCATGGACTGCTTAGATCTCCACGAGAGATGGCAAAAGGGAGATCTTGCAGGGGTTTGGGATCACCATGATCCCACCAGGGATCATCCTACTCCCTGATTAGGATTTTTTCAGGCTGAAACAGTGTCCTTCCTCTACCACCCTGACACAAGCATGGATCCTTGTCTCCCCTGGATTGCCCTCTGTGGGTGCTCACAGTAGTAAAATGCCTCAGTCCCCTTTATATGCTACTTATTGGAGGCTTTCTGAAGTTAACTTGGAGATCCTGCTACCTTGAGACATGCTCCAGATTCATTCTGAGAATACTCTCCAGTCATTTCTCACTCCTTTCTCTCTGGATGACTTAAGAGCCTGTGCAGCTTTCTGCTATGGCATTTGTTACAAATCCAGTATATCTAACAGTATTTTCTTTGAGAAATTAGCTTCTGAAGTTATTTGTTTTCTGTCAATGCCTCCAATGGATTTCTAGCTCTCATTGTCATGTGCTGAGACAGAGGTAACTTTTGCACTGAGTATCTGCAGTTCTGCATTGGAGATCTGTATACTTCTCCTGACCAAATTTTATGTAAGCAGGTCAATATATCTCCCCTATTTCTTATTCCACTGGACATTTCCTTGAGATTGCAATGTTGATGATTTGATTTACTTCTTGTATTCCTTCTGCCTTCTAATAGCATGTCTAAGTCTCAAGGAAAGGGGTCTCCAATCTGCTCTTTGTAACTGGCTGTTCACCTCATGGTGTTGCTGAGCTCTCCTCCCATCTTCTTGGTAGACTCTTTGGACTCCACCATCAATTCAGTTTAGATACTGCAAAACACAAGTATTGAACTATAGAGTCCATGACTATATGAGCTCTGCCCCAGAAAATTGTTAAGAAGCTACAGATAAACAGAAAATTTTACTAAATTAGGATTTACCCAAAGACAAATTCAGGATTCATAAAATGGTTAATCACAGGAAAGCATAGATAGGCCTGCCTTCTTGTTCTAAAGAGGCTGGGAATTACTAAAGAGCAATTTTATTTTAGAATGGAAAACCAACTTTCCAGCATAAATTTCTTGCCCCTAGTATGCAAATCCAAGCCAGCATTTGTCTGACTAACCCATCATCAGATCCTTGGTAGAAGATGAGAATCTGCTCTTTCTTTTCAACGTATTGTTTAGCAGCATTACTAAGAAGAAGAGTGAAAAAGGAAAAAAGGGAAAAAGGAAAAACACATGTAATTTCAAAAATACCTCAAACCATCAGAAGATACATGTTCCTCTTAACAGTAAAGAATTTTGGGGATGAATAAAAAGAGTTTCTGGAAAGCCACACTACAAGTCTATCAATCCAAGGTAGGACCTATCCAATATTATATAGATATCTATGATATAGATATCTCACCTGCAGGTATCCACAGCTTAGCAAGTCATTCCAGGCTTCCTCTGAGTCCACAGAAGGCAAAACAAGCACATTGAGGCTGTGATTCATTGCATCTACTGTAGGTCTAAAATAGGTGGTATAAGTCAAGTCTTGTAAGTACCTGATTCCTTCCACTGATTAAAGAAAAACGAGTCTAGATTTAGCTATCTATACCTTGTAGGCCTTTGGAGATACACGGAGTGGCTGTCAGATCACACCCACAGTGTGTTTAAGTACAAGGAGAATCAAAATCTGGGGACAAGAAAAACAATCAAATATAGGCAAGAAATGTTAGGACAGGTGACTGAAGACATTACGAGGTTGATCACAGATTAGTTAGAAGAAACACCTAAGTTGCAAGGCATTCCAGCTTGGACCATCTGACTGAACAAATGAATATGATGGACATACTAAAGAGAAGGAAGAACAGTGTTAGTAAAAGACTACAAAACAAGCATCTCTCTAATTTAGTCCATGTCCATACATTCCTTCATACCTGCAGCCATACTTTTACCTTGTTATTAGTTTTTTGGCAAGAATTAACTAAAGTCTGAATTTCATCTTTTAGGACAAAATTTTTGCATGTCCACTGAATCCCCAGAGTGTGTTCAGCTGATCCAATGCAAGTTAAGCCACCTCACATCTAAATGGATTTGAAATGCTCTGCTGTCAGTGAGGGTACAGTTTTTGATCTGTGTGAATACCCCATGATCAGTTTTTGCCTGGGCATTGGTTCTTTTCTTCTTTTCTCATTTATTCTCCAAAAGTTCTGCTTCTCTTAGGGTGGTGGCACCAGAGAGGTCCTTTTGGAAGGGAGACCAGCGAGAAGCTGTTGAGGTATGTGTTACATGAGTTCACCACTGAATTTAGCCCCGAGTCTGAAAAAAGAAATGGGTTATTAATTAGGGAACTGTCCTGCAATGTACAATCTCATAGACAATAGCCTTAGCAGGATTCTGGAAATATTAATGCAATCTACTGGATTGTTTTTAAATGTCTTCAGATCGTCTGCACAGATGTCATGTAACATACAAGTACGGGGAAGCTTGAATTTATCTTAAGAGATTTAACTTGTTTTTTGCCAAAAAGTAAAAGTAGTCACAATAGATTTTCTTCCAGAAAATAATTAACTCAGTCCTAATTTGTGTTTCAGTTTGAACTGATGGCTGTTTACAGTGTCTTCTTCTCTATAAAACCTCTCAAAGAATTTCATAATTCCAAAATTATGGAATTTTCTTTTTACTGACACTCATTTTCCCAGAGTACTTTTTTCTTCATGATTTGGCTACTGTTCTAGATCAGTTATTTTTATTGACAGTGAAACTACTCCATTTGTTTGAATTTTTCAAACATTAGCTGCTATATATTTTGTTTAAACTGTCAAGGTTTCCTCATATCCTCATAAAATCATCCCTTTCACCTCTCCAGGAAATGGCAAGTCAGATCTGGCATTTGTTGCTCTCAAGGAGAAAAAGAGGAGAAGTGGTAGCACCACCTCATTGGAATTGCTTTTTCTGACTTACAGCTGCCACTACTGAGGACTCAGGGAAGATGGCAAGGGCAACCACCCTCCATATTATTGTCCCAAGGCTTCTTACAGAAAAATTATGGTGCAACCTTTAATCAAAAATTATTTCTTACCAGTCTTCAACAATTCACCACTGAACTACAGCAGAAAACTGTCAAACTTCAGGCATCTTGTAGAGCATTTGTGAATCAAGGATTTCCAGTGGAAAAGCAAGGCATACTGAGGATGTGGGATAAGCAGCCAGTGACAACAGATGAATGGTTGCCTGTGATTTTGGTGGATGGGATTTGGTGTGCACAATAGTTCTCTGTTTCTCAAATTCAGGCCTCTAGCTGGAATCCACAAAATTGGATCTAGCTCTTCAGGGAAGGCAGAAGAACAGCTTTAGAAAACTTACTAAGTTCATCAGCTGTTGATAACAGTGATTTTTTTCTTATATTTTTCAATATCCTTGTGCATGAGGCCACCACAAGCTCTTATTAGGCACAGACCAATGGGCATGGGACAATTAATTACGAGCGTCAAAAAGTTCATCTCATCTCATTTAACAACCACCCTGATCACCACACATAGCTTTCTACTGGGGAAAGGCTGTAAATTATTAAAAATTAAAAAAACAGTTGAGTTTTGAGGTTTTATCACTAGAAATTAAATTGCATTTTTCTTTAGTTAAAAGTTACTGAAAATAATAATTGGTTTTGTGTTGCTCAGATACTTGCTATCAAGAGAATTGTTTCTTGCAGATAAGGCATCAATTACTTGATGACTTTTGCTCTTTTAAATCAGCAACTGATAAGCATTATTAGATGGAGAATCAGAGGAAGCCTTTAAAATACAATTTACACCTGTGCCTAACCCAAATGGAGAAAATTTTTAAAAATCCTGAGAAAAGAATACACACAATGAGAAACAAGATCCATATTTTACTCTCTGTTTTATGTCTCTGTAATCTTGATTGGTACTCAGTTTGAGAGACTAGAGCTACCATGATTCCTCTTGTGTTTTCCATATTTTTTCTGTTCTCCATCTTAGAAGGATGCACTGGGAATGCAGGCCTGGACCTACATTTTGTGCAAGTTAATATAGCTCACTGAAATCAACAGACCTACAGTACTATAAGCTGCTAAGGATCTTTTCCTACATCTTATTTATATATTTTCAGGATGGACATAATATCTTTGTTCATATTAAAGTGTAGGGTTCATCATAGCACTAATCTCTAAGACACAGGCATGCCTATCTTCTGTGATAAAGGAATTACACTTCTCTTGTGATGATAAGAATCTACTATTCCCAGGAAGATGACTTGCTGGAACCTAAATAAATTGATCATACCCTACTCTGTGGTAGGAATTGAAGAGATGTGACTGCTGACCTAACCAGTGAAAAGGATCTCTGGTGTTATTGCAGTTAAGACAGCAAGACTCTGCTGGTGCCACTCACAGGTGGATAGTGCTGGTTTTACTGTGCGTGTGTGGGATTGACCCTGGCTGGATGCCAGATGCCCACCAAAGCACTATCACTCCCCTCCTGGACAGGGAAGAGGAAATAAAAGGAAAGGCTCATGGGTCGAGATAAGGACAGAGAGAGATCACTCACCCCTTAACCTTCATGGGCAAAACAGCCTTGACCTGGGGAAAATCAAACCTTAAGATACCTTCCTCCTAGCCCTCCCTTCTTCCCAGCCTCAGCTTCACTCTTGATTTTCCATACCTTTAGTTCCCCCTCTGCCAAAACATTGCCCACAAACCCAATAGAATGACAAAACAAAACAAAAAAAAATACACATTCGTTATTGTTATTGTGACCATTAAAAATGCCTGGATCACGTATGGGGTATCAATAAATTGCCACAATATATATTGTAAAAAAATGTAATAATTTCCAGTAGGCAGAGTTCAGCCCTGTCACAAGATTTAACCCAGTCCACTGTTTGCTCCTGATTTTTCCTGAAGCCTGTCAAACATGGAGAGGGAACAAACAATGTTCCCAGCTCAGGGGCTTGGTATTCTCTCAGCTTCCTTCTTTCTTCCCTCTTTTTTAGGGATCTCAAACTGCGCTAACAAGACACAGATATGTTCAGAGACCAGAACAGAGGTGTTCCCTTATTCATGTGGTTGACTGTGGAGCTGTGCCAAGTTGCTTGTATGACATGCTCCTCAAGTATGAATGCATGGGATCAGGAACACTGGACAGAAATTTCTGTTTATTTTTGGAAGAGGGAGGTATGGACTGTTGAGGTCAAAATGCTGAATAATATTGGTGCAAAGAAGTGGTTCTCAGGCAGTGGCTTGCAGGCATCATTGTGCCTTAAAACTGGGACTAAGAGCAAAGTATAAATTGCCTGCGGCACATCAACCTACTCAGCAGTTTTACCCACGGCCAAGTCACAGGTCTCTGACTTAACCAGTAAATATTCAGCCTCTTCTGAAGAGACTGTGAACATAATGTATGAAATTATCACTTTTCAAATAAATATTTATTTATTTTTATGCTCCTGAGTGCACTTTCTCTTTTTATTGATATTACTTCACACTTCTAATGCCTGAAATATTTCCAGCTGTAATTATAGAGTAGAACATTTCTTTGTTGTTTCTGTTTGAGTTTTATGGTCTGGATAGCATTTAGCCATAGTGGGTGTCTGCCATTTCTATTCATTATTTACTGTTTATGTTACAACAGGAGAGTGTGAGAACTGGAGAGCCAATACATCAGATGGATTTGCCAGAAGTGCACGTAAAAAGCTTTGCTCTGGGCAATTGTTGAGGATTTCTCCAAGTCATCGCTGCCAGGAGCAAAGTCAGGATCTCTGAGTGCACAGTGCAAGCTGCCCATGTTGTTGGGCAGGGAGGTGAAAGCACCAGCAACAGGGTGGCTGCCAGAAAAGGGGAGGAAGAGGGAGTCTAAAACAATTTAGGCTTTTCTTGCTAAACCATACTTTGAGAAATACAGAGTCAGAAATGTTGCTTTGCCCTGCAGGGCAATCCTGAGGGACAGCCATGGAAAAGGGACTTGGAGAAAACAACACAGGTAGATTGTTTTGCCTGGCATGAACCTGCCTTTACCACTAGAAATAGGAATAAAACGTAGCTCTTCATATTCCTTGCTCAGCACATTACTCAATGTCCTATTTGCTCAGCTTTCCAAAATGGCTGTGCTCACCCCGCTGTCCCCAGCCCCCAGTGAAGTAACAAGCCACCTACAATATTTTTTCTGCCCTAGTTTCTTAAAAAAAAGAAAAAAAAAAATCACAACACCGCCAACCACTTTTGCACAGCAGTCTCAGTCGTCTTTCACTACGCTGGTCCATCCAGCCTGTTATTTAAGTTCTCCCTGAAAAAAATCCCACCACTTTCTTCCACAGTGCCCACACAAAGTGAGTCAATGTTCTTTTCCATTCATCTTGGAGAGACCAGGATTGCATCCAACACATTTTCTCCAAAAAAAGACAAAAAGGAAGAAACATGGGTAAAACCACCAGGACATTCATATAAATCAGCTGAATAGTTGCACAACTGTGCTTCTACAACCCTTAATCTTCCTCATTCACACCCCCCCTACTATCAGACATACCATGTGGACCCAGGTGGTAGCTATTAACTTTGTGCATAACAGAATATTAAAAACCCAAATGTAGTAGCAACGTTTTTCCCCATGTGATTACGCTTTTCTTTCCAAGATGGGCTGTGCATCCAGAGTAAGAAAGTCCCCCTCTCCACTCCTATAGAAGTCTATGTCCTGGGTGGTGGTTCCTGCTCTGCACTGCTGTCAGAGTACAGGCCTGTACTGTACTTTCTTACTGGTTTCTGTACTGTACTTTCTGGATGTTGCATGTCAGCAAGTTTCAGACCACAGCCAGACTTTAACAGCCCTGGTGCATCTTCCTGAGGTTTCTGAAAGGTAGAAGCAACAGTTATCTCTAGTTTACACCTAGGATGCTTTTGTGCTTCTTCCTTCAGAAAACCAGAAGAAAGAGCAGGACCATCTTTGCAACATGGCACAGGAAGACTGAGGGGGAGCTTTTGTGAGCCCCAGGGCCGGTGCTCCATGGTGAGCAGCAGGATGCTGTCTGGGGGGAGAATCTCTGCGGAGTGTGACCTGCCTGGTGCCATGGCTCCAGGTCCTGGTTGGGGAAAGGCATCTGGTGCTGTGCCCAGCACAAGCAGGGAGCTTGGTGGGTACTCTTTGGCACACTACAGCTCTCTAACTCCTCACCACATAGCTGCTGGCTGAACAGCATTTCTAAAAAAAAAGCCCCAAAACAAAACAAACCACGCCCAAAGACTCAACAAGCTGTTTATTTATAAGTTTCTAAAATTTATTAATTTAGGCACCCAACTTTTCTTATAAAATACATTAAGATAAAAAAGAATGGTAGTGTAAACATGGAGATTCAAAGCAGGCTGTTTCCCATCAGGCTGTTCAGAAACTTACATTCCGTTAAATTTTGCAAAACCCTTTCTGTAGAAAGTCCCTGTGAAGATGGGGCTTATTCCAGTTTCTGAGTAACTATGGTCGGTAATAAATTTTCAGCTTCCTTGAAATTAAGTTAAATTGTACAAGTGATTTCAGTGAGACTGGGATTTGGGCTCATGGTCTGGACAGCACTGGTTTTGACAGACATAGCTTTCCTGGTATTCTAAGAACAGTGTTGTTGTTGAGGTTTTCACAATTCAGAATAATATAATGCGAATTGTTTTAAAAAAGCTTAAAGCTGAAAATAATTTGCTATTTTTAAAACAAATACTCTGACCCCTTGCCTTTGTATTAAGTCACAAACACAAAATAAATATGAACCATTCTTCTGCTGTCAATAGTTAGAGAAACTGTATCTGAATACGCTTAAAGTTCTACCAAGGTACAAGATATGCTCATGAAAACACAGAATGCAAAAATGTAATGCTAAGGGATCATTTCTGCAGTTAAGAACATATTGCTGGATTTCCAGAGACAACATGCATGTGTTAGAGGAATCAATATGCCACTGCTCTGTAAAATTCACCTCTGTGTAGAGGACCCCATGCAGCACTTCTGAACTGTGCTTTAAGGATGAAGTCTTGCAGATGCCTCTAACTGAGCAGGAAGGAAGATTTCATCCTCTCCCAGAGGATTCTTTAGGAGTGATCACCAATAAAAAGAGCGAGAAAGCTCACTTCACATAGTATCTAGCTCTACAACAAGCCAGGGAAGAAACAGTTCAAGAGTAAACAGGTCAGGTTTTAGCTCCTCTGAACTGCCAGCTGGCTTCAGCCTCTGCAGTAGCCTGAGCTTTGCTCTGGATCTGTACTTCGGGTTAGCACTGAAGTGTGAGTGAATCACAGGGAAATGATAAGCCACAACTGAAAAAGAGAAGGAAGGAGTCCTGCCAAACAGGAATAATTGGCTGCAGGCATGAGCTTTCCCCAGTCTCCGGTTCATTCATTTCTGCAGAATGGCTCTACAAAAGCGTCAACATAAATTTGACATTCTTATGGAAAACCACCTCTAGGTGGAAGTGTTGACCCTGCACACAGAGATGAGATCATAAATAGCTATGTGGCAGGAGTGATGGCAACATTTTTTTTTTGAAACTACTTCCTCTGATATTTTGCTTGAAACTGTAATTAGATGAGGTGCCTTGAGATTTATACACCTGTGAGCAGGTTGCAAAGCTCACTGGAGCCAGGAATTTGTTTCTCTCTGGGCCCTGATCCAGTGACTATGGTTCAAAGAAGCACTTCAAAGGACACTAGCTTGGGTGAATGCAGCAGCAAAGGTGCATTTTTGGTTTTAAACACATGCTCATGTGCAGTCCCCAGACTCTGTGCATGCCATCTTGACCATGTTTGATTGACAATGCAGCCTAAACCTGTTCTTCTCAGCTTACTCAGTGCCACTGGAAGTGTTGATTTTAACTGGACAAAACAGGAGCATTGTTGCCACTCTCTCTTTCCCCCTTAAGTGAAGAAATTGTGAACACCTGACTCCATATTTCAGTAAGTCATTCAAAGTATGAGTCCTGTACTTCAGCTGCTGGAGATTTTAAGCACTATGTAAGACTAGATACTGTTTCTATTACTGCTTTGTAGAGTGCAGGCGTGATTCAGAAGGCATCAGAAACCAACCTTCTCAGACTGATTTCTGCACAGATCTGAGAGTAAGACAGACTGTTCAGTTCACTTTTCCAGATGATTGTTGCACTTCTTCCTTTCTTTTCAGATACCCCACCTGCCTCTTGCCCTCTTAATGTTTTAATAACAGTAAATAATTGCAGAAAGGTTTCGTTTTCTTTATTTATCTTTCTGTTTCAGTTTTATATTGAAATCTGATAAGGGCTTCTTTTGGGTTGGGCCAATATTTTTATAAACAGATAAAAGACACTGGAGGTACAGCTAAGCACTATTTTTCGACAGATATGTTTTATTTACTGTCAAACCCATTGCTTCTATCAACTGAACATGTCTCATTGACCATTTGTCATGCAGCAGAGAGTCTGGAAGGGAGGTGAGACTATTGCTGGCACATCTTAGAGCTCTGTGGTCACAGCTTGTACCTACCTACTGGGACAGGGGCTCAACTCTACTTTCTACCTGAGTGATTTTGCTTGTGTCTCTCACCCATCTGACAAGTGCCACAAATACTGTACTACCAAGTACCCTAAGTGTGGCCTTTGTGATCACTGCTGGTAGCTCTGTTCCTCACTGTCTGAAATAATCCTTTGAACTGGAGAGCAAGGTTAAGCTGAGAGCAAGGTTAAGCTTAAAATGAAACACCGATAGAATAACCTTGGATGTGAATTCATGGCCAGGTAGTAAAGCTTGTGCTGAATGCTTTGAGCATTGCCTGAGCCTCTAGGAAGGGCTGTGCCATTAATGCAGCACCTAGGCAGTGTTTTCACTAGCATAGTTACTCCTCACTAGCTTCCAGTGAAAGACTGTTTAGTTTTCTCATCATCACCATCAAGCCCTGCCTTAAAAAAAAGGTTCCCAGATGCCACTGAATTGTGTCCTGTAAAGGTGTTTGTGTGCATGTGAAAAACCAAGTCAGTGAGAGAACTGTCTTCCATCCACACTGGAATGAGACCTTAATTAATCCAGACTTAAAGCAGTGTAAGTAATTTGTTCTTTGGAGGGAAGTGGCCAAAGGAGGAAGAGAGAGAGCTAAGCAGAAAGCAGATGTTCTCAGACACTGGTCAGCTCTCCAGAGAGAGATGGGAGTAGCTGGACCCAAATAAGTATTTTTTAGCCCAATGGTAAAGGAGGATATATCATGTTTAAATATTTTTTATCTTTATAGCTATGCTTATGTATACATAGATAAGTGTGTAAGTGTATTCACTAAGTATCTCTCTGTCTCTAGATTTGCACAAACATTAAGCTTACTTCCTTAGTTGATATAAGCCCAGATCTATCACAAAGCCTCAGCCATTTCATTAACACCTTTATACTTTCCATGATGATGCACCCAGCTGTGATGGTTTGTGGGACAGGGAGATTGTGTTACTTGGCTGAGCTCAGCTCTCTCTGCTAGAAGCACAGAGGGTTCACTATTGGTGAACTCCACATGCCAGCTTGTCCCAGTGCACTTCTCACTGGGATTGCCCACTGGTCCTGTTAGAGCCAAATGTGGATGCCTCATGCAAGAATGGAGCTGGGAAAGAGTTCTTATCACCTCCACCATCCAGAAAACTAAAAATTTTTAATATATGCTCTCATTTTGAAGTCAAGAACTAGATGACCAGCAGAAAAATAAGATTCTTAGTAATGGGATGTGCATGTAACCTTTCCTTCCAGGCACAAGCCTTTGCACTCTGTTTTATACAAAAAACATCATTTTCTCATAATCTCCTCAAGTATCAAGTACAAGGAAATGGCTTTTTGTTCACAGGGTAGCTCACTGATTGATTATGTGTTCATACAGGGTCAAAGTCTCATCTTCTTTATACCACTGTAAGCTGCATGAATTGCCACAAACTTTATAGAGGAATTTCACTTTACTGTTAATCTTTGTTATCATTAAAATATTTGGACTGGTCACCACAGATTTCTTGTAGTTAGTCTGGAAATTTATTTTTTTTTAAATCTAGTTAGCTAAATGATCAAGAAAGAAGCTCAAAGATGCAGCTGCACACTTGGGTTCGTGCTTTGGATTCCAGCGCCTTTTTGCACCCTCTCTTTATTAGGGAAAAAAAAATCTAAATGGCAGAGCACCGTATCCTGCAAGCATTTCATTCCACCCACACAGTTCTTTTTCTTTAAAACAGTGGCTTATTCCCAACTGGAAAGGCAGCAGTCTAGCTAGAAGACAGGTTATGTTCAAGAGAGAAAGGAAGGAGGTAGTTGAATCATAGCAATTTAACTCCGGCTGGGTAGATGTAAATCCAGCCACTGGTTGCTGCTATCAGAAGCATATTATGATTTTGGATACAGGGAATGGCATATTGTTCTGGGTAATGAAGGCTAGAGGTCAGAGCAGGCTATGCATTTGCCTCTATTGCTTGCACTCCAGCAGGTGCAATATTCATTGCCTCTGTTCTGTGCACAGCCATCTCTAGCATTACTAATGAAATGTCAAATCATATTTTTATTTACTTCCTTTCTTCATCACCTGCAAATAGCCACATTGACAAGCCCAAACCAATCATTTGTGGGTTTCTAAGGATGCCATCAGTAAAAGTCAGTCATCAGTAAGGAGCAATGCTTTCTGGAAATAAAATAAATAGGTTCATTTAAGGCTTTTCATAAAACAAATGTTGCAACAAAATTAATTTGTCCAGCATTAGTCATCACCCTTTCAGCATGTTAATACTGTTTCTTCTGGAAGAAACCAGATTTTTGAGGGGTTGAAAATATCCTCTGTTACACTCAGCACTCACAAAGGGCAGAAAAGGCACACTTCTGAATGTGTCATATTAACATGCTTCACTGTCCTGCATGTCCAAGTCATGCAGGCTGGTTTTGGTCACAGATCAGTTGTTATTATTTTCCCATGAGTAGCTACTTATACCGGCTGTCTTGTCAAAATCTTTGCTGCAATGGGCAAGAAGATGGCTCTTTTTTGTGTTGGTTTGCCCCAGAAACAGGCAGCTTCCAAGGAACATAAACATCTAAGAAGAATGTTCTCTACAAGAATGTGGTAGAGCCCCCATCACTGGAGTTTTTCCAGATGTGATAGCTCAGAGTGATAATCCTATTTATGCTCCCTTCCCTTCAAAAAATTGGACTAAATGACCTTTCAAGGTCCCCTTCAACTTAGGCTGCTCTGTAATTCTGTGATTCTGTGATTTGGTCTGAGTGTACGATTGCACCAGAAACCTTCCAAGAGAACCAGCATTTGGTCACTTTTATACCCAGACTAAGTTTCTCATAGGCGGTGCTAACATAGGTGTGGACATGGATAAATGGAGGAATCTTGTCTAGGCTCATCCCCTCAGACTCCTTCCTTCTGCTCCTTTCCTCTGGAGCTTGGCTTTTGCTTTTCATGTTGAGAGGTTTTTAGGGAAGAGAGTGCTTGGATTGCAGAGAGTTGCTTGGGAGGCAGAAATTGTTGTTTTAGGGCTCTTGGTTACTCCACGGGAGCATCATGTTTGTGGTGTCTATGGGCAGCAGTGAACTCACCACTAGTTATCTCCAGTGGCTGAGACATGGCCTTCTCAACACTGAATAGCCTCATGTATACTCATGAGGGGACAGAAGTTTGCTTGGAGCTCTTGGGTAGGACAGGTTGCTGTTTTTCCTACCATTTTGCCCCTGAATGTAAATTTTCCAATGGACTGATGACAATGGGTGGTGTTTGGAGCTCTTGTTTCCTTTGCAGACATGAGAAAGGCAATGTTTTCTCCCAGGATGAAAGCAATCTGTCTGTGCCTACAGGTCTCTCTTTGATTACAATTAATTAATCACAAGTACATGTTAGAATTGTGCCAAGAATGGTCTGATCAGAGAAGCACCCAGTCAAAGGACAGACACATAGAGAGAATTTAGAGGAAAGCCAGGCATTATGTTACACTTTGTGGAGGAGCTGTTGCAAGAGCAAATAATATTTTGATCTTTTCAGGGAGCATATTTTTGGAAGCCTACAGAGAATTTCCACCAGGATTAGAAAAGTGCTTCATAGTTTCTGCTGAACAGGATGTTCGTCCCCCCAGCTTTTTCTTCAACACCTGTTGTTTTTCCAACCTGTGCCAATCTAGCTCCTGCTCAGAATTAATGTGGTAGGTGGGAAAGAAACAGCAGCTTTCTGTCAAGGTGTGCTGAGGAAGTTCACCTCAGTTATGTTTCAAAGTGTCTCAAACTCATTCATTCAAACTTTTGAATGAAGTAGTGGTTCCTTAAAAGCATTTAGACACATCTCTGGTTTTTTTTTTTTTTTCATTCTGTCCAAGAACATGTAAAACGTGAATGCTGTTGGATACACGTATTCCTCTGGTCTTTCAGTTTCTCTGTTCTGGAAATAGAGTTTTTCTAGGTGGACACTTGAGGAAGGGGAAGCAAAACTGATTAATAACCCACTTTGCTGTGACTGGTTGGAAAAAGACAGTTTGAGGTTTGCCTATAGCTCCTGTTCAGAAGCAGTGTGTTCTCTTCTTTGAGATCAAAGCATTAGTCTCATAGTTGATAATTTTAAGTTTAATCCTCTGAGGACTTTAAAGATTTATATAGATTATCTGTATGTCCTTTCAGGTGCAGAATTTCATGATCATTGACCTAAACTGCCTTCAGACTCACTGTGCTGTTCTTTAAGCATTGCAGAGACATTTCATGAGCTCTGACTTGTCCTCTGATTGGCACATCACAGGTTTGCTTAGGAAGAGACTTAACTACATTAGAGACTTAAGCACTTATGCCCGAGTGCAAACCCATAGCTGCCTGCCATTCCTCTGAGCACCTGTCCTGGAAAGTTATCAGCAATAGCAAACTTTCTCACTAACTCCCTGAGATTCTTGCTTCTGAGCGTAGAAAGTCTTCTTCTAAGAAGGACTGGGAAAGGCCATGGTGTGCTTTCCAGAGAGAAAGAACTGTCAGCAATCTGATATTCGGCAAGTTGAAATTTCTGCGAAAATGTGATATCTAAAACACATTCTGTGATGCTTCAAGACATTTTTCTTCCAATGATTTTACTCTTCATTAGACAGCTAAATAAATTTCAGGCTCTGGATCCTAGTACATTAAGAAGTGTTACTAAGAAAAAACACAATATGAAATGTTAAAATACCTGCCAAATGCTTATTCACTGGGGAAGCTCCTGCATCTGTGTGCTCAGATTAATCCAAAATCTGGATCCTCTTTGTACAGACCTCAAGGCTTTATTGATGGACTGCAGCTGACCTGTTAGCTCACAGAGACAATCAGCATCAATGTCAACAATGCACTCACTCCCCTTTGAGAGGTGTCTTGCCTAAAGCTTTAGAAACTGAGCAAGTGACCTCCACTGACCCTACTTTCTCCAACTCAGAAGTTTCATGTCCTACATGTCCCATGGATGGAAAATGAAATAGAATGATAAAACATTAAAGTGATGACCTTTTTGTGACAGAAATACTAAAGTTTGAAGCTGATCTTTTTCTATAACCAGAGGACCAGAATGAATTTCAAAATCTCATATTAAAGGGAATATCAGTGTTTAAGACCAGATTTAAATCTTCTGGTTATCTTAGAAAGAAAAATCAAAAATTAAATTTATTTTTCCTCGAAGTGCTTATATGAAACTCCAGTTCTAATGTATGATTCTATCAAATTTCAACACCCAAGCATGATGGGAAAGTGGAAATCAATTGTGTAAGTCATTCATCCTGATAAATACATTTGTATTATCTTACACTGGACTTCTTAAGTGACCAGACTTTGGTGGCTCAAAGGATTTCTTGCTGTGTGGGAGACATCAAAAAATTCAACATTGCAGTTCTAGTTCAATGCATTATTTGATACTAAGGACTTTGCTGCAGAGGGTCTCTCTCTCTTGGGACGGTAGGGAGGGAAGCTTTTCTTTCGTTTTTCTCCTCAGGAGAGCCAGTTTGGTTGGAACAGCTGCTAAAATTATTAATCCACCAACTGACTGGTCATATGATTTCACAGAGACCGGTTATTATTCCTGTGCAATGTGCTCTTGCTTTCTTTCTCCATGCTCTGGATTATGTACATCTGCCATCAGTACTGCAGATGTATTACACTGAATGCTTTATATTTTAAGGCCTCACTTCTAATTACTGAAAAAAGAGATCTCTCTCACATGTGTTGGAAAGGGAGAAAGGCTGCAGCCCTATATCAGCTCTGATGAGGTTTTACCTGTTGTGCAGGCTCCCTGTGCTCTGGTCAGCAGCAGACTGCTTACACATTATACGCTGAATTTTTGTTGTCTATCAGATTAGTGCAACCCTTTAGTCCTAAGACCCAAGAATTTTAAGGTGTTCCACAGACTAACCATGGATGGACACATCCACTCTATGGCTGCCTTGAATGGACCTGAGATGTTCACGTCTTCAGCATCTTGAGATACAGAGATTCTATAACAGTGGTCAGGGTAAAACGCTCTGGATGTGTGGTGTCTGGAGATGCCTGTACTTCTTCCTTGGGGTCATGACTACAGTCATGCTGGGTCTAACAGGATGGTTGAGGAAGGCAAGACAATGGCATATTGACCACCCCAACAAGAGAGGCAAACAGCTTTCAGAGCACCAAGGGGAGATAGGAGCACATCACATTGATAGTGCAATCTTTGCCCGAGGATTTTGGTACTTTTAGTTAGGACTTCTGGGAAGTTTCAGAAGCAGGCTTGATCTGTGCTAATGTAAAATCTGGATAGTACAGGAAGAAGAAAGATTGAGATTCGCTCATACCATTTATATTCTGGTCATTACAGGACTCAATAATGCTCTTCTTCAGCCAGAGTGACAGAGGCAGTCAGGAATGTAGGGCTCGTTCTGTAGTATAATACTGACCACCTCGTGGGTTGAAATGTGGGGGAATGTCTATGCTTTCCTGTAGAGCACATGGCAGGGCCCACTGTGGGAGATATGTGCTGGGCTGGATGCATCACTGGGCTGTTCTACATGGGTAGCTGTGATGTCCCTCAGAAAGGCAGCGTGCCCTGCACTCTGTCATTCAGCGTCCCCTCCTTCTTTCCTCCGGGAACATCTTCACAGCCTTCACTTCACAAGGGTAACCAAGGGAAAACCAGATGCATCACTCAGCAGACCTCTGAGATCTTGAAGAAGAAGTGGGTTTTAAAAATACTGAGCTATTAAGTAGCAGTACCCTATGCATTTAAAGCAGAGTTCAACTTTTAACCATTCCAAGATAGCCCTGCAAGGCAAACACAACACTGTTTCCTCCATACTTCACAAGGAAGGAAATTACAGCACAAGTGACATAGCTGAAGTTTTAAGCTAGGTGAATATCAGAGAAGGGATTAGTATTTATGCTTCTAACTACCAAAACTGGTGTTCTGCTCTTCAAGGCAACAATGCCTCCAAGGCTTTGTGTTGCAGAATGAACAAAGCTAATGCAACTTTAATAATGTGTATGTATATTTTATGCCTTTGCCATAAGGACATGGGTTCCTTCGGCTATATGATTGTGACATATAGTTGAAAGTGGTGCAGATGTAATGAAATGAGATAGTCATGTCATAAAATCTGTAACAGAAGAGCTTTTCCCTCAATGTGCATCTGATTGCTTCCTTAGCATCTAGTACCTGGATTTGGGGTGGGGATGTTCTTATTTACCTGGATCTGAATTCCTTGAGCTTAAACAAATGTTGATTTTGCTGCCATGCTAGTTTGTTCCTATTTTTTTTATATCAAAGGTCCTCACTTCTGAACAGATTATACATACTGAAATATGCCAGTCCTGCCTTCTCAGTAACTGCTAGTAAGTATGTTTAGAATGGGCTGGCTTTTTTTCCTGGCCTGGCCAGGGTACAAAGAGGAACTTAATATATATTGTTTTTATCTTCTGAGATAAATGTAGCTTGAGATTTTTTGGGAGGAGGTAGTTTTTTCCTCTTCAATGCACCAAAGGAATTAGGTATCAACGAGTGTGTACATAGATACAAAAAGGGATACGCTACTTTCTGTTGCCAGTGTCAGACTTACTTAACACTGGGTAAATATCTCTGTGTAATGGCTAGAGAAATATCAACGTGTGAGTGAAATATCTGCATGCAGTAAAAACAGGAGAGTTGCCTTTAAATTCAGGATCTGAGTTTCCAAATACAGTTTGCTGGAAAAACACCATCAGGTTTGGCACTGTTTCTCCAGTGGAGAGTTGTATGAAATGGAATGTACAGTAGGGCTCGGGAGCCATTCTTCTCTACCTAGATACAGAGAATGAGATTTCCAAAACGGAGCCCTGAGCGATGCCCGGGGTAGGGCAGCAGGTTTGTCAGCCTGCAGAGCCTGTGTGCCGGCGTGGGATCGCTCTGTAGCTAGCGTTCCATGCGGGAAGAAATCTTCCCTTCCGCCGCTCACGGGTAGGGATAGGGGCCATCTAGTGGGGAGAGAAATTCACAGCTGAGAGTAGCTCCCATTGCAGTTCCCGGTCTCGCTGTCTCCCTGTTACAGCCTCTGCATGCTGGCACAGGAGTTAAAGAATTCTCCTCTGTTTCAGGAAGGGACAGCAAAAGTCGAGTCCGTTCAAAATAACCAACGATACTTACCTTAATGGCATTCAGATTGCACTGGTATAAGGAGACCTTCGCAGCAATCATGAACTGGTTTTGTTCCTTTGCTTCAGACGAAGTGCCCTGCTGATGTGAAAATAAAGCCAGATTATTATGTGTGTCCTCTCAATATTTCTGCGTCACATCACTTGAGTAAACTACTTGCATATAGTCTGGGACCTAAAGTGTCAGCTTAGTTTATAAAAGCTGTTTCCTATGTTCCCCTGGTGGGTTTATGCTGAGTTGTCTTTAAGGAACACAGGGAACTGACATATATCACATAAAGATATGCATTTGTTTTTTCTCAAAGCCTGAGTCTTTATTTCTATTTATTTTTGTTTTTAAGTCTGAAGGTTCCTATAAGGCTGCTCTATGCTAAATATGAGTTCATTTTTAATTTCTAAAATAGCTTGTCCCCACCCAGCACCCTCTACTCCTCCATTTGATGAGTGCTCCTATAATAAACTCACTGAAACTTGTTCCAAAAGGCAGTGCTTTCATAGGAACAGTACTGAGTCTCATGTAACAAAGATCTATATTAAAATCCATAGATTGAATCTAGATAAAATGCAGTCACTGTAACTGCTGACTGCAAGATCTCCCCTGCCTTGCTGTGGTGAGACACTCATTGCAGGTGAATCCATGTCCCAGGTGCTTTGCCTTGAATACAGCTGTATGAAGAAACAGTGCTGCTGGGAGGCAGGGAAGGAAGGAAGGCACTTCTGTTTCAGGTGCCACACAGAAAAACATCTACCAAAATTTACTGGCACAAATAGTTACTGTCTCCCTGCCAATTGCTATGTTCATTAAGCTGCATCATCAGCTTCCATGACTGGGTCCTGCTGCAGCAGTACAGGGCTGACATTGGCCCCAATCTGAGGTTGTTGCCTTAGAAGGGGACAATTGTAAATTGGCAGTGTAAAGCTAGTCCTACGATGTGCATTCCTCCACTTCCATCACCCTTCTTCCTCCCTGCTCCTAGGTGAGAAGCTGAGAAGCACCTCTGGACTGGCTCCCTCAAGTACAGGAGCCAAAAGATCCTGTTCCCTGGAGCTGGACAGAACTCATCATCCAGGGAAGGCAAAGCCCTGGAAATCTGGATCTTGGGCCTGCTTGGGTTACAGAGAAACTTTCCTTGGACTGCTAGGAGAATAAAGCTACTCACGTAGGGTGGTAGGGGACACCAGAGTTAGTGTCATCCCTGGAAGGGTAAATAATTTTTGGTGGGCTACTGAGACTCTGGTAGGGTGTGTGGGCTTCCCACACCGTGGGGCAACCTCCTGTGAGCCGGTTTGGCACTCCAGCCTGCAATGAATGCAATCTGTAGCATCAAGGTCACCTTGGAGAAAATGATAAGAGCTGGACAGATGAGGATGTTTACTGACAACATGAGTGTATCGGATGGTAATCCCATTTCTAAGAAAAGTCTTCCACTGAACACTGAAGCCATACAGGATTTGAATAAGGCTCTTCAGTATATCCCTACTAGCACTGTCCCACCAGTGTTCTGAAGTAGGAGCAAAACCTAACATGAGCCATTAGGTGGGCAGTTTTGATAAGACTTGATTAAGCCTACAAAACCCCTCAAAAGGAATTACTTATTGACAGCAAGGTTTTCCTCCCACAGTACTTGATTCTTACGGCAATTAATGCTGCTGATTATATGGCAATTGTATGATGTAAATATATTCTTCAAAGTACCAGCCTTTAAGGTAATATTTCCTTGTTCATTTTACTGTTCATGAGGGGGATGGAATGTAGTGAGAACCAAAGAAGCAGGTATTTGATGCTCTGCTGTTATCACAGTGTTTCACAGCTTCGGAGACAGTGTCAGACCATTTAGATCAGTGAGCTCTGCTGCATGGGAATTCCCCTGTGAACTGGTTCCCTCACGGCCTCTCTCACATTCGTGGCTCACTGTGATCCTAGCAAACATAAGCCCTGTCTAACAGGGTCATATATTCAGAAACTTTCCAAGTGGATTCCTGGAAAGTATCTAGTAGATATAATATATAGTAGTATAATACTTGTCTGTATATTAGCTTGACCTTATTGCTTGTTTCTGACTTTACAAAATATGCAGGAAATCAAATTATGCGAAGTGCTGGAAATGAAAGCAAATCTGAATTAATTACAAATTAAATTAATTACAATCCCTTGTTTCAAAAATCCATAAATTCCTTAAGAACTTGTGTAACACAAAATATGTGTGTGTCATCCCATAGGCTACGATACATTTGCCTAGACTTTGGTGCATTTATGTTTCTGGAAGTGGAGCATCCCACCAAGTATCTGATATCAGAGTGATTTCCTGCTGTGGAAATGACCACACAGCCTTTATTTAAATGCATAATTTCCATCTCTGCTGCCACCACAAGACTCACACTCTGATGGACTAACATTTCTTTTGGAAGCCAAACTACATGTCCAAGTTACTCATGCTGGAGTTGTGGCTTACACCTTTTCCCTCCTGACTGTGTGGGTATCAGTGTCCTGGCGCTCCGGAGGCTCTGACAGTGTGTCCCCAGAGCAGCAGACAGGAGATGTCCTTCCACTCCAGCCGCTCCCGAGGCCGTACGAGGCAGCTGCAGCCAGCGCAGCTTTCCCAGGCCGGAGGCGGAGGAGCTGCGGCCGCAGTGACGGTGACAGCGGCACAGGCCTGTCCTGCCGGCGGCTGCCGGACGGCGCTGCTGAGGGCTGTGGGCCGGGGATCCTCACATGTCCTGAGGCCCTCTGGCGACCAGAGCTGGCCAAGGGCACCAGCCTGGCCCCTGCTGCATCCATCTCTCCTCCCTACTTCCCAAAAGGCCGTGCCAGCCCAGCCCGTCCCCTCGATGGAGCCCGGGCAGCCCGTGCCCCCCGACAGGCGCCCGCAGCCCAGCCCTGTGACGCCATTACCCTGCTGTGCCGCCGGCTTCAATGCTGCAATTGTTCCCATCCCGCAAAGGCAGGGTGCAAAACAAGGAATTTAACAGGGAAAGCCTGGCCCACGTTTAGTTTTTGTAACTCCAGCTCAATTTTTTTTTTTTTTTTTTTTAAATGAGACTGTATTGAAATGCTCAGAGGGGAAGGAAAGACATCTCTGGGCTTTGCATAAAACCCTGACCATCTCCCTTGTCAGAGTTTGATCAAGATACCTCATGGCCTTTTCTCAATCTCTCTGCCTGCATGTTTTAGTTGGTGCAAGAGTGAAATTGTCATTGTTTTTACCATGTCATTATTTTTACCATGCCATGTTAAAAAACAGCCCAATAAACTGGTGGGGGGAATCCTAATTATGCCAGCACGAGCATAATTTAATTCAGATTGCTATAACAACAACCAGTGTCCATGCTCTCTGTAATCATGTTAAGGCCTATACACAAAATAATTAGCATCTTTATGTTTGGTAAATAGAGGTCTGCTCCAGGTCAGCCTCAATGAGGACATGGCATTGTTAGAAGGCTAGGCCTTTTACAGCTTGTGCAGAATGGGCATTTGCAAATAAAATGCTGCTGGAAAGGACAAAAGGAGGACTTCATTATCCAGGAAGCACCTCCACTTGCCTCTTACCCAGTTTTTATTCCTCCTTCAGAAGAAAAATAATAATTCCTTTATTCAAACTCAAGGAATCAAAGGAACCTGCATATAATAGACACGCTCTCTGCTCAGTTTCCTTTTCACAGCCAAGCATGATCCAACAGGCTTCTAGAAATCCAAGGCTGTATTCCTGCAGCCCTGAATCTGACAAAAGGCAAGGGCATTTGTCTGTTTATTTATTAAAAGTTTCTATGGTTGTTTGGCCTGAAACAGACCTGACAGTATTTCAAGGGGTTCACAAAGTCAGAGGACGATTCCATAGATAAGCAAGAGCTGTGGTCCAAAGCACCCCAGCCATTCCTGTATTTATGTATCTCGTGGGTTTGCATGGCCAGGTTTTGGTACTGGTGGGACTACAGGGGTGGTTTCTGTGAGAAGCTGCCAGGAGCCTCCTCCATGTCCCCAGAGCCAGCAGATGGCTCTGAGGCAGATGTGCCACTGGCCAAGGCTGGGCCAGCTGGAAATGGTGGTAATGCCTCGGTGATAACAGATTTGAGAGGAAGAAAAAGCGTTATTGCACAGAAGTAATTGTGACCAGGGAGGAGCAGAGTGAGAATATGTGAGAGAAACAACTGTGCAGACCCCAAGGTCAGTGCAGAGGGACAGGAGGTGCTCCAGGCACTGGAGCTGACATCCCCTGCAGCCTGTGGTGCTGCCCATGGTGAGGCAGCTGTGCCCCTGCAGCCCATGGGGATCCACAGGGATGCAGAGATCCACCTGCAGCCCGGGGAGGAGACACAGGCCAGGGCAGGTGGATGCCTGAGAGAGGGCTGTGACCCCGTGGGGGACCCAGGCTGGAACAGGGTCCTGGTGGGAACCTGCAGGCCTGTGAAGAGAGGAACCCACACTGGAGCAGGTTTCCTGGTAGGACTTGTGACCCTGTGGGGGACCCAGGCTGGAGCAGGCTGTGCCCAAAGGACTGCACCCCATGGAGGAGTGACCCATGCTGCAGCAGTTTGTGGAGGACTGTTGCCCATGGGATATAATCACACAGAAGTAGTTATGGAGAACTGTCTCCCCCGGGAGGGTCCCCACAGTGGAGCAAGGGAAGGACTCCTCTCCCTGAGTAGCAGCAGAAACATCTGATGAACTGACCACAACCCACATTTCCCTCTCCCTGTGCCGCTGGTGGGGAGGAGCTAGAGCTGGGAAGGAGAGAGGTATGAAGGGAAAATGTTTTTAAGATTTCCTTCACTTCTCATTACCCTACTCTGATTTTCTTAGTAATAAACTCAATATCTCCAAGCTGAGTTTGTTTTGCCCAGATTGATTTGGTGAGTGATCTCTGTCCTTATCTCAACCCACAAACTCTGTGTTATATTCTCTGTCCAGTTGCAGAGGGGAGTGACTTTGGTCAGTGCCCAGTATCCATTGTTGTTACTTACATCTATTTATTTAGAATCAATTGATGCTTTCCAGTGAAAAATGACCCTACTTTATATTTGTCGAAAAAGAAATTACTGCACTGCACTTTTCCAGTATTCTGTAGAAGTGCCACAAAATCCTTATTCTTCTAGCTTGATTCCAAAATTGAGATGGCATCTCAAACATTTTACCTTGCTGTTCTTACAAGCAGAAAATGTTCGCTAATAATGTTAAGAAAGTGTCATCAATTAAATTGCTTGAAGTTCTCTGGAAAACTCTGACAGAAACCTACACTGAGGTTCATTAGACACATTATTGAAATTTCAGCTGTATCTAATCAGTCTGCTATGCATGTGTGTTTCAGTACAAAAAAGTTGGTCTGCTCCATCAAATTAAGAGACAACTCATTTAGTCAGATAGAATTGTATGTATTAACATCAACAACCTGTACACCAGCCTGCCATGTGGATACTGTTGAGTGCAGAGCTCAGGATATTTTAATAGCATTTATTATGTGTTTCTCTGGATCATGGAAAAAGCTATTTTCCTTTTGGAAGGTCAAGTGCACTTTGCCCCACAGAGGTCCTGTCTCTTTCCTGTGCCATGATCCTGAAGCAGTGAAGTTTCTTGGGAAATTTCAAGCATAGTTCCCTTATCCCTAGGTCTTATACCTCTCTCTTTTTTTTTTTTTTTAATTTAAAAAAATTATTTTTTATTATTATTACTATTTTTGGAGTAGTTAATCTCTAGTCCCCTATGGTTGGTAAATTCACTGCAAATATGATACTGATTGCAGTCAAAGAGGCATCGTGATGGCAGAGCTTGCTTCCTCTAGGGATACCATGGAACCTTAAGAAACCTCCCTATGAAACTCTGCCTGCCCAGCCAACACTGTTTATTTACTGCTTTCTGAAAGTTGGTGGAAGCCAGAAGGTCAAGGGAGGTGATCCTGCCCCTCCACTCAGCCCTAGTGAGGGCACAGCTGGAGTGCTGTGCCCAGTTCTGAGATCAGTTCTGAGCTCCTCAGGAGACAAGGAGCTCCTGCACAGAGTTCAGCAGGGGCCATCAAGATGATTTGGGGTCTGGAGCATCTCCTTTAAGGCCAGTCTGCAGGAGCTGGGCCTGTTAATCCAGAGAACAGAAGGCTGAGAGGGGATCTCAATAACACATGTAAGTATCTCAAAAGTGAGTGTCGGGAGGATGGTGCCAGACTCGTTTGAGTGGTGCCCAGTGGCAGGACAAGGAGAAATGGCCATAAACTAAACGACACAAAGTCTCACCTCAACATGCAGAACTTCTTTATGTTTAAAGTGGCAGAACAGTGGAATGGGCTGCCCAGGGAGGTCATTGAGTCTCCCTCTCTGGAGACATTCAAAACTCACCTACTCAAGTTCCTCTGTAATCTACTCTGGTGCGGGCTGTGGAGTGGATTATTTCCAGAGATCCCTTCCAACACTAAAAATTCTGTGACTCTGTGAAAGTTTTTGTACAAATGCAGATTTTTTTAAGTGTGTGTAACAGAATCATTTTGGGCATTTCCAGGCAAGGTGGGAGAATACTTCCTCCACCAAACTAGAAAAAGCTCAAATTGCACTTTCAAGTTACACTGCAAAAAACAAACAAAACCCCCAAAAAACCAAACCAAATCCCAAACCCAACCACAAAAATCAAACAAACAAAAACCACAAAAAAACCCCACCACTCACCAAAACCTATTTAAGATTTTTAAAAAGTGAAATTGTGTTTCGTTTTGGCTGGGGTTTTTTTGTTTTTGTTTTTGTTTTGTTTTGTTTTTGTTTTTGGTTTTTTGTTTTTGTTTTTGTTTTGTTTTTTTTTAAGGCAAAAGGCTTTATTTTGAGTTCACAGAGAAAAAAAAAAACAAAAAGATTTTTTTTCTCTTTGGTATTAAAAGAAACAAAACCCCAACCCAAACCACAACAAACCGTAGTGGTGCGGGCAGCTCTACATTCGCTCCCTGGTGCGAAGTTTGTCCCCTGCGCTGCCCCGTGCGCGCTCCCGCGGCGCGCTGCTGTGAACGCGCAGCGCTGCAGGCGCGGCGGCGGCCGCCAGAGGGCAGAGCGGGCGCGGCGCTGCCCGCGGCCTGCGCGCTCCCGCCGGGGAGCTCCCGCTTTGGGGAATGCCATCGGCTCCGAGGCGTGAGCGCCGCCGGGGCAGCCTCGCATCCCGCTCGGGAGCAGGCGAATTTCGGTAAAACCCTCAGAGGAAAAGCGCCGGTGGGACTGAGGGGGTTGCGTGTGGGGCGCTGCCGCACCTGCAGAAGTCAGGGTTTGAAATTTGGATGTGCGAACGGATCTTCACAATTGCTGTGTCTCTCTGAAAGAGGAAGATTGTAGATGGTGTAATACACTTAACAGTAGCAAATCTGACATGACTGGTGCTATTTCCCTTTTGTGGCTGGAGTGATTCTGTACCATTTAAACTGCCAAACTATTGAGGAGCTGGATTTTCCCCTTTATTTCCTTTTTTTCTTCTAGTTATATGCAGTTTCAGAGTCCACATCTCTTCTTGGCCTCCCACCCACCCTGCAGAGATGTCCTTGACTCCTTGGGGCTTCTGACAGCAGTGACAAAAGTGCTATGCCAAGACCAGGGGGTTTTCCCAGACCTGGTTTCATTTCTGTAGGGTTTTGCAGATCAAATCAATTCAGAAGAGGGAAGTTAGAACAAAAGTCACCTCTACACAAACCCGTTGCTTACTGCTTGCTTCAAAAATCCCATTCTGCATATTTGGTGATTTACACACATCATCCAGAGGTGGGAGATGAGCCAGATCTGAAAGGCAGATGTTGTGGAAGAGGAGGGAATTACTATAAAAGCTTCCTATAGGAGTTGTTTTGTAATTTTTAAGGAGTGCGGTCAAGTGTCCTTTTTCAGCACTCCCTGATGTGGTCAGGATTCCTTATTAACAACTACACTCTTGCTGTCCTTTCTACTCTGCTATATAGCAATCAGACATGCTGTTGTTTCTGTAATTCGTACTGTACTGGGCCTGAAAGTCACACCTCTGCTTGGGTT
This sequence comes from Cisticola juncidis, assembly GCA_013400215.1. Classification (NCBI taxonomy): domain Eukaryota; kingdom Metazoa; phylum Chordata; class Aves; order Passeriformes; family Cisticolidae; genus Cisticola; species Cisticola juncidis. The sequence continues at coordinate 349,513 of VXBR01004348.1, read as the reverse complement.
TACAGCTAGCTACAACTCTTTTGTTGAAATGCAAATGTGTCACAGTTTAGTGAAGGATTAGTGAAGCCAAAGTTTTCTTCAGTGCAGCATGCTGCAGTATCTTCCAGGTTTCAGCAGGAAGGGGTTTATCACTTGTGGAACTCCCCAGGCAGGACTGCCTGGGGCAGGAGGATGATGCGTGAGAGATGGCATCCAGCACTTCAGCCGAAAACCAGAGATGCTCTGAAAACAACCTACTGAAAAATGTCCATTTCACAAAGGAATACTTGGGAGACTTTGGTCGGCTACAAGTGAGAATGTGTATGAATCTGGAGAGTTGCCATGTCCTTACTCTGTCCCTATGGCTCTCTGGAGCTTGTGACGCCAGGCCCGGTGCAGAGAAAGGGCAAGCCTGACTTCTCTGCCATACTGGGGACCTGAGGCAGTACAACAAAGGGGTGCGAGAGCAGCACTGCTATTCCCGCTGAGCACTGCACAGCCCCTCTCTGCCTGGCAAAGTGGCAGGATTTCTGCTGATGATTTGCTCTGTGTGCCACTGTGAAAAGCTATCTGCAGCTCTCCTTACACTCTGTTCGTCTTCCAACGGAATAAACATTCTTCTGCCTTCCTGTAAAGCTCAAAACTGCAGGCAGAAATGGCTGAAGTAGTTCACCACTGTCCTCTTGCAAAAGTCAGGAATGCAAATTACATATTCAGAAAACAGCCTGTCAGCCTGGCTTAGACCTCAGTGATCATTTTTGTACCATTCACTGATGATCTGCTTTCAGAAATGTCTGGAATAGTGCTATTACCATACTGACTCTTACTGCTCCTCTATTTATTCTCTTATCCTCTGAATGACTAAAGTAAACATTTACTAAAGTAAAAAAAATCTACTGTGGAGAATAATTTCTTTTGCTTAAACTGGCATTTGAAGAACTTTCTTTACAATGACTGAAAGTTACAGGCCTCAAAAGAGATCTGCCTCTTGATATGTATATTTTTTCTTTTCTTATGTAATAAAAGTGTAGTAAAAGTTTCCTGAAGCACCACTGAAATTCTTTATTTCCTCCTATCTCCAGCTCTCACCATGTCCCATAGGCAAATCAGGAAAAAACAGGAAAGCAAGTTTTGCCGGGCACATTTCACAGATGCTCTCCCATTTTTCTGTTGCAAGAATTAAAGACAAAACTGTTCACTCTTCTCTTAATAATTTACTGTTTCCTACAGCTGTCACACTGCCTCCAGCTCAGCGGTCCTACTGCCAAGATCTCCATGTAGGAAATCCACAGAGATCCTCTACTTCTCAGGGTTTGCCTCCAGACGTCACCTGCAGGAGGAGCAGGGGCCGCGCTGGCAGAGGCAGAGGCAGGGGCAGGGGCAGGGGCAGAGGCAGAGGCAGGGGCAGGGGCAGAGGCAGAGGCAGAGGCAGAGACAGAGGCAGAGGCAGAGGCAGAG